>QNUK01000253.1:572500-587500 GCA_013621035.1 Clarias magur
CAACCAACCAATCAACTAAACTAACAAAAGAAAGAACCAAAGAATGTAAAACTTAGAAAAAGTTTTCACCTAAATTAACTTTGAAACAAATGACAAAGAGAAAAGGTTTAAAAAAAGAAGAAGAAAAGGAAACAATCGACTGAACATGTATAACAAAAGCATGAATGAATAAAAAACAACAGCTAGAAAATGAATCGGAGACAACTTAAACTAAACGAATAATAAACTAAACAGAAGAATAAACCAATCAAGCACATTAAATTAAAAAGAAAAGGATCAGATGAAAAGAAAAAAGCCCAGAAAATATGAAAGAATCATGAATTTAAAAAAAGAACAAAAAAAAAAAAAAGAAAACCAACAAAACTGGCATAACAAACAAATAAAATAAAGAATGAACTAAAGCATGAGTAAAAACAAAACATAAATAACACTAGCGATGCTAGGAATGGGGAAGAAAAAGTAAATAAATAAATTGGGCAAACTAAAGGAGAAGAAAGCCAAGAAGTTAAGTGCGGTGCTGAGCTGAGCTCACAAAGTACTGACACTGGAGATCCTGAGTTTTTATAGCTTTTTAAGTTTAAGCTGTTACTATGGAAATGTTAACGCGGTCACCGACTGGGCCTGTGATCTGAATAAGAGCTGGAACATCTACTGTACCACAGCTGTTCACTGGAAAATCATCACCATCTTCTGACGCATCACAAAAAATAAACATTTAAGAACGTTTTTGTGAAGCCATATTCATCACCATCATCATCATGATCACAGGGTGACTGATTTGTGGCGCCAGCGAGGACTGTGCCGAGACGGAATGCTGGTAACATTCTCGTCATTGTCTCTCAGTCATGCTGCGTTGTCCTGAATGTGTTACACCATGCTGCCACTTTCTTTACTGCGTACACTCACACCCTGCTTTCATCATTTCCAGTTTGCGATTACTTTCAGAAATCCAGATAGAACTTTTGATTTTTATTTATTTACAAGGAAACATTTTAAATTAAGTCGTGTCTGAGGACAGTAGCATCCAGTCAGTTCAAGCGATGCCATTTGATCCAGCAGTTTGTCTAGAAGTCGGTCCAGAAGTCAGTTATCAATCTAGTAAATAGGCCAACATTCAATCCAGTTATTATGCTGTTGTCAGCCAAGTTATTCCAGCGACCAACAGTCAGCCCAGTGACCTGTAGTCAGTCTAGGCGCTAGTAGTCGGGCCAGGAGCCAGCCAGTACTCCAGCTGTCAGTACTCATTCCAGGAGTCAGTCCAGTAATCAACCCAGTAACAATCCAAGTAAATATTCTAACTATCGGTAGTATGGCAATCCAGTAGTTAGTAGTAAGCCAAGTAGCCACCCCAGCTGTCAGTAGTAACCAGTCCAGAGAGCCATTGTCAGCCAAGAAGCCAGTAGCTAGCCCAGCAGGTACTCCAGTAGCCAGTAGTCAGCCCTATAGTCACCCCAGCTGACAGCAGTCAGTCCAGTAATTCGCAGTCAGCCCACGAGTCATTCCTCATCCTAGCAGTGAGTTCTCAGCGCAGCTTTCAGTGCAGTATTGCAGCGTAATAAATATCAGGGCTGATGCTGTGGGTAAACTGAGCAGAACTCTCAGCCATCACACAACTGTGCAGTAATTAAATATCACACGCCACGACAAGCTAGGGGTGAACGCATGATGCTGGGTGAACATTAGGAGTGACAGTGACAGTGTGTGTGTGTGTGTGTGTGTTAATAAAGGGGGGAGGGATTATAGGATTATAAGCAGCGCAAACTATTGCCAGATGTGGCCTGAATTCAGGAAAAAAAAAGAAAAGAAAAAAAAAAAACCCATGGCACACGTCGCTGCACTTATACTTTACTAAATAGCTGATGTAGATCGCCGGATGCTGATAAAGCAGCGTGTGGTAAGTGTGTGTGTGTGTGTGTGTGTGAGAGAGAGAGAGCGAATCAGCTGATAAAACAGTTTCTGATCTAGTCATGTAGCCATATTTCGGGTTGATCCCCAGTTAGTGGTATGCGCATATATGTGTGTGTGTGTGTGTGTGTGTGTATGTATGTGTTAAACACCATGCTGGTTGTACTGTATGTGTGTGGCACGTCTGAGTGTGTGTGGCGAGTGCCCTCTGGGTTTGCACAGCTATAATTATGCCTGCCAGTAAGCTGGGTGGTACCCGCCCTGAAATAGGCCGCAGGCGAGCGGCGGGCAGACACAGCATTCCTGTGTGACAGGCAGACTGAGGGGGAGGAGCTGCCTCTCAGACCACACACACACACACACACACACACACACACACACACACACACACACACACACACACAGCCTAATGTTGAAAAGCACACAGTTCAAAAACAGACCACACCACCCCCCACCAAGAGAACACATTTTAAAGGTGTAAATTAATGTTCTATTATTTACTGTATAAACTGAGAGAGAGGGGAAGAGAAACAACACATTAAGAGAGTGCCTAAGTGATAGAGAGTGAATGACAGGAGAACTGAAAGAAACAAAGTCAGCGAACCGGAGAGAAAGCAAGCGTGATAGCAAGACTAAGAGGGAGAGATACAGTATATCTAGCGGCCGAGAGAGGGAGAAAGAAAGAGCGGGATACCCAACATTATCTCAGGCAGAGTCACATCACAGCTAATGGGAGACAGGAGGAATGTGTTCCACTCCTCCACTCCGGGATGGTCATGCTTGTGTAAAAGCAGTGAAAGAGAAGTGTGTGATGTACAGACTGCATCTGTATCTGGCGAGGGGGAAAGGACGCGCACGTCTCTCGCCAGCGCTCAGCACTCTCTCTCCGAAATGAAGTACACTCCGATCTCCTTCTACTTTACTTACTTTGCCGTGGACTCCTCATCGTACTTGGTCTTCAGGTCGAACAGCTCTGCCTGAGTGCTTTCGAGTGCTGCGTGCAAAAAAAAAAAAAAGTCAGAACGAGGACGAGGAAAACTCTCACTCAACGACTTCATGTCCACGACCGGCTGCATCGTTAATTTTAAGCACTCTGCATGTTGGCTGGCATGTCGCGGAGTTGCAGACATCGTGGTGGCCAAGCTAACGCACACGATCATTATCGCTATTTTAGCTTTCACAACCTAAAGGAAAAGGCTACAATTTGTTCGGTTTAGAAGCCGGAGGGCTGAAATCGATCCGAGTTTCCACCGTGGAGTGAAACGTAACACCGCTCAGAGAACGACTTGCTGTCCAAACAAGCAGGAATAAGACGTGGTGCTGTTCAAGGAAAATACCGGGATGATTCTGATGCTGATCATTTTCCAATAACAGCACATGTCTGTTTTTCCAGAATTATCGGCACCTTTCATGAAAACAAGCTAAAAGAACTACATGTATATACTGTATTTTAGCAGGTTTGAATAAATTGCATTTTATTATCAAACAAATTCGCGTCACAGCACTCTCATGACTCACGGTCTTAAGGTTGGATGGATCTTTGAAGAGCTCATTGAAATACTTGGTGTTTCTTGGGTCACCTGCTCTGTTCAACTGAAACCACCATGAGAGGGCCATTGTGTCACTGCAACCATCGTCCATTTTGATATGAGCTTCAGTTCATCGTCTTGATAGACGACCCAGCCTGATTTTCAGCTCAAATGTTCTGGTTTGAATGACCTTAACAAGAGCCCTTGGATCCCCTAGGATACCATCAAGATAGAAATGTTTTTCAGTACCCCGGAGACATGATCGGACTGTCGGCTTCATGTCTGAAACGCTGGCCTCCCAAGAACTCTGTTAATGTTCCAAACATGTGGAAATGGCTTGGAGCGAGGTCAGGATTGTACGGGGGATGTGGGAACAAGTAAAAGCCAAGTGGTGACCATGAATGATTGTGTGTAGAGTTCCCATGGACAGATGCGTCTCTTTGGCCAACTGGCAACAAGTTATACGTAGGATCGAGTGTTCCTCTCGCTGTATGCTCACAGGAACGACTGCAGTGTGCTCCGAGCCACCGTTCATGGATGTACGGGCTTCTTTAAAACATCTGCGCTTGTGCGCGTAATGTCAAATCAGTTTTATTACAAGTCCCGAGTTGACTTGAAAGCCCCTCGCCTTTAGACTTTTTTTTTTTTTTTTTTAAGAGTGGCATAATTTTGCCACATATGTTTTTGCTCATTTTAAAGAAGGGTGCCAATAATTCTGGTGTTGAAAATGAGCTGAATGCTTAATGTTAGAAAATTGACCTGCAATCTGATTACAAAAAAAAAAAAGAAAAAAAAAAAAAAAGAATTGAACAGGTTTAATATCATCATATCTTATGTGTTAATCTTTTAATAGGAAATAGTTCTGATTATATTCAAGCCACCTTGACTCGATGTCATTGTTAACAGAATGCAGGACGGGTTATCTGTTCTTGAGCTTAATAAGACACCCGGTCATCATTTGTGCCTTAAGGTTATTTACAAAGGACTAACACACTTTCCGTAATTTTTTTACTTTTTCTTATATAAAAAAAGTGTGTCCTTTATTTGAAGAATTACCCTTTGATGTTAACTGAATCCCTTTCAAGTGCCTGTTACCATAGAAACAGTTCAACGCTAGAATGAGCATTTGAATATAAACATGTAATCTGAATTAAAGCTGAAACGATCAATCTTTCAATTGTTTTTGACCAACCGAAAATCGATTAGAAATGCACCGAACACTTGCGACTGAGCGCTGCATGATCGCTGATACCGTTCCAATACACTTACAATGCGTCTTCATTCAGGAACTCCGGAGGTAAAGCATAATTCCACTCGAAGACTGATTTGGAGATGAACACCTCAGTAATATTTACGAAAGAAAATTAAACAAAGTGGCAACATTACAAGACGAAGAGATCTACAGTATGATCGAAATTCTAAACCTGGTTAAAAACCTAAGGATGCATGGGTGAGATTGGACGTTGTGAGAACGGATAAATGCCCAGTTCCATTGTTTTGAGGTCGCATTTGCGTACGTTGTGTTTGGAACGTTCTTTCAACGTTATCGGAACAGTATTGTAGCAATGCTGGACATCAACACAACATTGTTACAACTATATTACAACGTTCATCCACAAACCTCAACCTGAGGCCTCCTAACTATTGTTTTACCTTCTGTTCCCCGAGTTTGTAATTAACCAGGAACTCCTTAATTGTGATGCTTGGTGTATACAAATCACTTTCAGATCGGATCAGTGCATTTCTAATCGCTCATGTCTTAAACTATAATGTGGATCTTGTACTTTATCCTTGTTAGCCTGGTACCTGTCTGTAGACTCTGAGCTTTGTGTTCTGCCTCTTCCAACCTGGAGGCCATTGATTCCTGCGACTCTTGCAACTTCCTGTGGGAAAAAAAAAAAAGCAAAAAAAAAAAAGTCAAAACAGATTGAAGTACAGAAGAAGGGGGAAAAAAAAACGTCAGTTTGCTTAAATATCAGCTTCTCTTTTAGTCAGTCTGTTTAAAAATAAGATGCCGCTGCAGTGCCATATTAAAACCCACAAATTTCATAGAAGACTTTGTGTTATGAGCTAAAATCAGCTCTGTAATACGAAACGAGGTTCAGACCGGACTGTTTGAGCGCGCCTGAAGAAAACAGCGGGGATTATTTTCAGCAAATAAAGCAAACTTTGAGGGTGGAACTGCAGGAGCTCGGCTTTCTGAGTTATTAATAAAGCCAATGAGATATGACCACTGAGATATTAATAAAGTAAGCACAATGAGTCACTCTCGCTCTCCGTCTCCTACTCACTCACTCACACGTATACCTCACAGGAAGCTGGCTGACCAGACAGGAAGAGGACTGGATCCTGACGCACAGGAAGTACGCGAGAACCGACGACACAATCGGGTAAATATGGGTACTGTGACTGAACAACTGGCTTCGGGCTGGAAGTTAAAGACTTCACTCGGGCCATTTATGGATGCGCTTATTCTCAGAGAAATCAGCATTTCTCACTAACCACTGTAGAAGTGTCTCAAAATACAGTTTATGTATCGTGATCTGGGTCTTTACACTGTGTTAGTTGCCTCGTGTCTCCGAACCGACTTAACAGGACTCCAAAAGGAACCGTTGGGGAGTTCGTTCGACTTTGTTTAATGAGGTAACCCGCTTTAAAGCGGCACTTCGAAACATGTGTGCCACAATGGAAACTGGCTCACGGCCAAGTTCTCCGGTCGTCAAACTTCATTTTCTTTTTACGGTTTAAATGCCTTTTGATGGCGAGGGTTTATTTTGAAAGTCATGCAATGTTCCCTGCTTACAGAGTACATGACTGTCTTTGGAGTCTAATGTTAAACAGTGACATTTCTAATTAGATTAAAAGGAAAAAACACACACACACACACACACTATACACATTACTGCTTGCCGATGGATGATGGTTTTCGAGCAGCTCTGTGGGCCTGGTTGGTGAGAGAAGTCTTGAGGAAAATGGATGGCCAGAAAAGAACTAAAAAAAAAAATCACTCTTTAAAACCGTGGTGCGCAGAAAAGCATCTTCACCACATCAAACTTGAGTAGGATGTGCCACAAGAGCATACTGGATAAAATGTAGGGCCTTGAGTGAGCTAGCTAGCTAGCTAGATAGATAGCTAGAGAGATGCAGTGTTGTCAAAACATACTTGCCTTAATCTGTTTTTTTTGCCATATTTATCACATTTAAATAATTCAGATCATCAAAGATTTTATTATTATACAACGATAATGCAGTTTTTAAACGTTTCTCATTTCCTAAGGGAAAAAGGCTATCCAAACCTACACCTGGCCCTATGTAAAAAAAAATAAAATAAAATAAAAAACTTCAGGCAAATCTGTGGACTGATAAAACTAAAGTAGAGCTTCTTGGAAGGTGTGTGTTACATCTGGCGTATAACTACAGATCTGGCCATTAAGAATGCTCGCTTTTTCCCGCGAGATCCCACAATTCGGCACGCGACATGCCGCGAGTTCCCACAAGCACATGCAATTCTGGAATTTAAATAAATGTGCTGTGCTTCACTGAATATCCGCCAGATGGCAAATGGAAGGACTTTATCTAAAAGCCAGACCAAGTACAACAAAGAATTGTGTATAATTTTTGTGTATAAAACAAGAACTTTATGATGAACGTGCATATATGTGCTTCATATTATGTTTATAATGATGAAAAGGGTTAGGGGTAGAGCGCAGCATTTCATAAAAAGATCAACAGTCAGCAGGTCAAACATGGTGGAGGTCATGTGATGTCTAGGGCTGTTTTGCAGCTTCAGGACCTGGACGACCTGTCATAATTACTGGAAAGATCGTTTCTGCGCTCCACCAGAAAATCCAGAAGGAGAATGTCCGGCCATCAGTTTGTGACCTCAAGCTCAAGTGGTCTGATCCGAAACCCACCAGTAAGTCTGCCTCTGAATGGCTCAAAAAGACAAAACTAAGGTTTTTTTTTTTTTTTTAGATTATTGAGATGCTGTGGCATGACCTTAAACGGGCCATTCATGCTCGAAAACCCTCCAATGTGGTCGAATTAAAACAATTCTGCAAAGAAGAGTGGGCCAGAATTCCTCCACAGGGACGTGAAAGACTCACCGTTAGTTATCGCAAATGCTTGATGGCAGTTGTTGTTGCCAAGGGTGGAACAAACTGTTATTAGGTTTAGGGGCAATTACTTTTTCCACATAGGTCAAGGTAGGTTTGGACCTTTTTTCCCCCAATACTAAATGAAATCATAATTAAAAAACTGGTTATCTTTGTTCAATATTAAAATTTGGTTAAATTAAGTGTGACAAATATGGTAAGAAATAGCTATACAAACAAATTGTCTTTTATTTTTGATCATATCAATTATTTCTTCTCATTTTTTGGCACCCAGTCATTCATCACTGTTCTCTTATTTGTAATCTTCCCTGAGGTTTGAGGTTTCTTGAAGACTCTTGAAATTTGTCAGGAGCACTCCCTACTGTACCACGATAAAAAAAAATCTAATGTTTTCACAGTCCACAAACCGTCTGTTCGATTCCAACAAAGCAGAAGCCACAACCATTGAACTGGTCTGTTGAAAGCCAAGAACAACTAATTAAACAAGTGGAATCAGGTGTGGCTTCTGCTTGTCTGGAATGAAAACCTGCACACACACATACACACAACGGAAAAGGTTTGACACCTGTGCTATAAAGCATCATAATGTGCCAAAACATCAGTCATCTCAATATGGCTCCAAGAACATGGTTCAGAGTACATGGAACATGCATCAATGTAGTTGGCATCGTTGTAATTCTGAAGGTAACTGAAGATGGAGCGTTTTAAAAGGCGGTTCCTAAATTTGCAGTTGGTTCTTCTTAACATGCTTCTTCATAATGGATTGAAGAGATCAAAAATATGTGGTAATCCTCGTTTAGCATTGACAGACAGATCTGAGCTGGCACTCCGAAAGTGTTGGAGTTAATGTAGAGCTAAGATGGCTGAATCCAACCTCCAGTAAGCTATTAAAATATTATGTTCAATGTGTATGGTGACATGTTTGAGAGAAGCAAATGACAGGCAAGTACAAAGGTTCTGTTAACTGTTAACAGGTGAGGAGAAATAGCAGGTCTTGAGAGCAAATTGTGAAGTGTAGTAGGTAATCTTTCAGACTCGGTAGGTTAATCATGACAGTCCGTAGACAGTCCGTAGACAGTCCGTAGACAGTCCGTAGACAGTCCGTAGAAAAGTACTGTTTGGTGCAGTCTTACGCATGCTCACAAAATGTTCAGGAAACAGGAAAACCCGCTTTCCCATTTTATAACGCTACCTGTCTGGTTCCACAGGATTCTGTATTCATTATAAGTAAACACCAATGACCAAACTTGGTATCCTCCTTATATCCTTTTCACATCCTTGTTTTCTTTTCAAATTCAGTGAAACACACCAAATGTAACTATTAACTCGCACATCAGGAAGCTAACCAGACCTTGTTTTGACACATGACTCCAATTCAGACTGCTTTTGTCATTCTTACTTTCTACAGTAAACATTGAGCTCACGCTGTTTAGGAGAAGAATAATTCGAGATAATTACATTAAACTTATAACTTGCTCATTTTCGATGACGCTGCACTTGTGATTCATTCTGCTTGTTTTATTAATCAACCCCCTCTCCTCCCCCGAAAAAAATTGAGGACTTAGACATCCCAGTCTTAAGCTCCTAAATATCTGCGTCTGCTTGAAACTCACCTCTCTTTCTCTGCATAGTCGTTGTGGAGCTGCTGCTCTTTCTCCTGTGCCAGGTTCTCCGCCTGGTTCTTCAAGGTCTGTTCGTATTCCCGGATCTTCTCTTTAAGTGCTTTGATAGTGACCTCTGTCCAAAACACAGACACACACAGGGTCTAGATCAGATCTGCTCTGGGATTCAAAAAACACTCCACTTTACTACTTATTAAATAAGTTTATTGTAGAATGTGGCATTTAAAATTTTTTTTTTATAAATGTGGAGACATTGGAGCAAACTTTGCACTCGGATTTCCAGTATGCATTGATGCTACAGTATATTAAGGCTCGGCCAGTTAGCGATTAATGATATGACATCAGCATCAGTGCTGAAGTTTAAGCTTTGGAAGTCTGTTTCAGTGTGTACACATAAGCAGGTGAGAAAGCTAGATTTAAGAGCTAAAGCACCGCTGTATTTTAGGTTAAACAAAAATGCAAGCTTCAGTGTCCTCTGATAAACGATGCTCCAAATAAGCAGAACATATTACAGCGCATCACTGCTTCCCAGGAAACGGGCTGCCAAAAGAAATAAAAACACACACTGGAAAAAGTTACTGTATAGAAAATGGCTATTTTCCATAAACACAGGAAAAATTAAGTAAAAAACGAATATAAATGGGCCCGAGCACGGATTATACCATGGTAATGAGAAGTGAAAGCTCGAGCTGAGAGAACACTTTTCGTTTCAGCGTCGGACATATTTCCTACTCAGATAGCAGTCACACAGAACATTAAACGTTCAACAGGGTGGGACAAACAGACTGAAAAAAAAAAAATCAAAGATGAAACGCGGCTTGTGCTTCGTGTTACAAATGCGTAACTTTAAAATGACAATCCTTTATAAACAGAACAAACGAAGTAAGCGAGCGCCTCGCTCATCTCAATGCCTCAAACAAGTCATGTGTCCACTCTGGAAATGGTGTAAACAGCGTTAACAGCATGTCTCTGAGGAAATACGCTTAGGCAGTAATGTACACTGGATTTTTGGCTGGAACCAAGCAAAGAAAACAACTAAGGAGATTTAAAATCACTGGAACTGGGTTAAGGACCTTTCAACACATTTTCAAAACCTGGAAGCATAGTGTTGAACCTTCAACTTTGTGAAAGATATGTGGTCAGGAAAAAAAAAAAAAAACTATTGTTTAAACACTTGGCGAAGTTGCATGGTAAAAATCAAAAGCCGTGTTTAATAACGGAAGTGATGCACCCATCATGCATAGTGTCCACTGTACAAGCCTGAAGGTTACTTCGCTTGCTCAGATCTAGGTTCAGCAACGTTATGTGGCAATAAAATGAATTAAGCAGACGACCTGAATGTACTGAATTTCCAGGGTATCACATCTATGGAGTTTTTCACTGCATATTCCAGGACTCGAACTGTGAAAGAGTGGTTCTGGGTGCAGGAGGAATCTTTTTTTTCCACACAAGAACTGGACACCACAACTGGTGGAACTAGAGGCGAGTTAGCGACTGAGAGTTATTGTAATTAACAGGGGTGAAAGTAGTTCTTACTGGTACCATGTACTGGACAATAAACAATGGAGGTGGTGGACTGGACTGTAAATCTCTTAATTCCAAAGATGGATAGAAGATGGAGGGAAATCTAGTGTGCTATGTAGGGTGTAGAACCCCTTGTTCCACACACCAAGCAGTGCCCTGGTTCAAGGGGTCAATGGTCATTACGACACCTGTTAGGTGGAGTGATGCATCCCAGTGCTGTCATACTCTACATCAGCCCTCATCGAATCCCTCTCGCCAAATCAAATGCCTTGGTCTCAGGGGTCTTGGTAACTGTTATGTGAAGGGTAATATCCTGCAAAGTGCTGACGAATTCTCAAATCTGATCGGCCAGAAGCCGCAGTTTCTGCAGCCGCAAAGACGAGCGGCTACAAGATTAATTATTTCGCAGGATCATGTTCATCATTTATAATGTACGATCGTTTCTATAGTAACGATTTGTGCTGGAATCTGTACAAAGGACACTGCAGATTACCATCGACTTGATGAACGACAGATCTTTAGAAAAGAATATCATCATAGACGTGGTGAAAGTTTTTGTAAGGGGGTGTTTATTTAACACTGGAGACATCAGACTGATGAGTGAAGATGCATAAGCGAATAAATGCGTTAGTATTTATGTGAACTCGTGATGCAGTTTATTAATTTCACGATGTCGATGGAGCATTTAAAAAGCTGTATGCCATTCACCCATGCACACCCATACACGTATGTGTGTGTATACAGTACTGGCAGTCAAGTCCTAAAGCAATTCAAAGAGACAGAGTTGCTCATAGGCACTGATTGAGTGCTCTGAGTGAGTGTGTGAGCAGCAGTGTGTGTTACACGCACGAGAAAGAGGGAGAGTGAGCAAGCGAGCGAAAGAGAGAGGCTCTTGTGTGTTCACGTGTGATTTAAACTGCTGCCTTGCAGGTCTGACACATAATCAATGGGAGCAGCTCCCTTTGGAGGCCTTTTCGCCCATAACTGCTAAATTGAACTTTAAACATTTAAGTTGGGAGGAATCAATGGTTAGTGCTGAGAGAGAGAGAAAGGAGAATTGGAGAGAGAGAAAGAAAGAGAGAGGGGCCTGGGGTTAAGACATCCTGTTTCTCCACTCAGCAGTCCTTCAAGAGGGGTATTTTATACTTTGTAAAGAAGATAATAAAGATAATATTGCACCAGTATGATAACTGCGCAATCCAATACCGCACAATATCATCGCTCTATCCCTGGACTAAAAGAATGGATTGCAATGAAAACACACTTCGCACGTACTGCAATTCCGCTCCGTCAGCGCATTTATGCTTATACGTAGATTAGCCCTTTAAGCTCCAGGGGAACTTCTATTTTTAGAAGCGGATGCCAACGTTAAGCCTTTCTGTTGCACATTAGCTAGCTAGGAAAAAAAAACATGGGCAAAATGGAAGGAAAAATGGGTGTAGTTCAAATCTGGTATTGATAAGTGATTTGTGTCACTGTCCGGGTAAATGGCGGCTCAAACGGTTAACGCTCGGTTACTATGGGAAGGTCGGAGGTTCAAGCCACTGTTGAACCCTTGAGCAAGGCCCTTTAACCCAACTTCCTAACTGGGACATGCAAATAAATAAATAAATAAATAAATAATAATCATAGTAATTTCACTGTGTTGTACATGCAACAAATAACTGAATCTGAAAATATAGTAGGTACTGCATGTATAGCCAAATAATACAAAATGAGTTGGTTGATTTTATGTTTTGTGGGGTTTTTTGTCGTACAGTACTGTGCAAAAGTCTTGACCCCCACTCATTTCTCCATATTTTGATTCCAAAGAGCCAGACTTTCTTCTAATGCTTAATCCAGACTTGAGGAATAGTTCTCCAGACTCCCTGAAGGACTTTTTTTGGCTCTCATTTTCAGTCACAATGTTTCTCTTTGTTAAGCCACACAGTGACCCATGAATTATTTAAGCTTAAAAAAACATCTAACTTAATGCATGAACCAGTGAGAAACAGGTGCAGATGATGACAGATGGTGATATGGAGTGCTCAGTGGTTGTAACAGATGAGAGGGGAAATGAGGTTGCTTCTGCAACCAATTTTTAACATGTATCTTCACAGCCTTGAAAGGGACGGGTCCCCTAGATCGCAGCATTGCGGGGTGGGTCCCCTAGATCGCAGCCTTATGGGATGGATTGATAGACTGCAGTTTAATGGGATAGGTTGCCAGCCTTCAGTTTTTACAGGATGGTTTGCTCAATCTGTTTTAACAAAAAGAGTTGCCAGATTGCAGTTTTTCCACAAAGAGTTTACCTTATTTAAACTCACACAATTCATTGTCACTCACTCGCGCACTATTAGTGCTTATCCTGTTTAGTTTCATGGAGAGGCCTGGAGTCTATCCCAGAGGACACAAGGCACTGAGGCGGATTTGGGGTAACAATTCATCGCAGGGCACGGAAGCACTCACACACTCCGTCAATTTTGGATAAGCTCATTATCCTACCCTACATGTCTTTGGTCTATAGGAGGAAACCATATCAAGTACCCAGAGGTAACCCTTTAAGCATGTGGAGACCAAGCAAACTTGCGGACCCCGAGACGGGAATCGAATCCTCGACCCTGGAGGTCCCTACGCCACCACAGGTCACCAGAAACTTGAAGTGTATACCAGGGATCTCGGGGGCAAAAGTCGCATATACTAAGGGCAATTTGAAAACATCAATCAGTGCAAGTCTTTGGACTGTAGGAGAAAACAGGAGGACACCCAGCAAGCATGGGGAAAACATGCAAACTCCTCACTCACACACACACACTGGAGGTTAGACTCGATCCCACAACCCTGGACGAACGAGCCGGCAGCGATAACCTTTGAGCCCTCACACCGCCATACATACATCCAGTAAAAACAATTTCATGATCCCATTAATAACAGAACGCACTCGACAGACCCATGAGCCAGACTCGAGTGTGAAGCACAATAAGGAAATCCTGTCACAAGTGTGTGTGTGTGTGTGTATGGGTGTATACTTGCGAGCGTGCGTGTGTGTCCTCACCCTGGTTCTTGACCTCGGCGAACTCTTTGTTGTAGTCCTCCAGCGTCTCGCGCAGCTTCTGGTTCTCTGTCTCGATGTCGTGCATGCGCTGGACCTTCAGCTGCAGCTGCTGGCCGAGCTCCAACACGGGGACGGGATCTGAGCCAAATACACATACGTCTCGCACGTTTTACGCACGTAAATCACACACGTCATACACACTCGCTACGATACTCTGAAAAGCGCGGATTGACTTTTGTTTTTTGAGTTTCTTTTATACTGTATGTGCGAGTTGAAAACAGAAGCAAGCAAAGGGATACGCAAAGCGATGATGTGCGAGGAATCGGAGCACACCACGCAGAGTGTGTGTGTGTGTTTATTAGCAGGAATCTTTAATATCCGTGTAAAGCCTTGAGAACTTTTAATAATGCACTTTGAGAAAACGTGTGTGTGTATGTATGTGAAGGTCATCGGGTTGGCACTGTTCATCCATCTGTTTCCTTCTCACACACACTCACGCTCGTGCACACACACACACACACTCACGCTCGTGCACACACACACACACTCACGCTCGTGCACACACACACACACACACACACACACACACACACACACACACACACACACACACACACACACACGCTCAGCAAGGCCAGTGCACCACACGGTACACAACAGCTGATGACTAGAGAAGCCCAAGGGCATGCTGGGTACTCTCTGATGTACTCGGTGATGAAGAGCCTAATTTGTTAGTGAGTGAATCAAGGACAGAACAGACTTAGCTGTGTGCACGCACACACACACATACTCTCAAAGGCAGACAGTCACATACACACACTCAAAGCAAAATGCAGACAGCAGCTAGAAGTCGACATGATGACATTCAACAGGAGAAAGAACACAATCAGTAACACACACACACGGGAACAGTGTGTGACGGGACAAAAGACGGCCACTGTGACTAATTGCTCCCGTTTCTGGGTGCAGAAGTAGTGAGGCTAAGTTTAGCTGCTGCGCTGTGTGTTTTTGGAGTGCTGACACTGCAGTGTGTGTGTGTGTGTGTGTGTGTGTGTGTGTGTGTGTGTGTGTGTGTGTGAGAGAGAAAGAGCGCAAGCATGAGAGATACTGAGACATGACTGCTCCATCACTCCCAGCTACTGCAGAGACAAGTGGAACAAACCATGAGGCAAAAAGAGAGAGAGAGAGAGAGAGAGAGAGAGAGAGAGAGAGAGAGAGAGACAGAGCACCGGAGATGTAAAATGAAAGAATGAAAGGAAACAAGACGGGAG
>QNUK01000253.1:590000-767500 GCA_013621035.1 Clarias magur
ACTCAGTCGGTACTGCCTGTGAGATTCTTCAGAGTATTATAAACGGCCTTGACACGGAAAACGACACCCGAACACCGTCAAGATATTTTATTTTTCCTAAAAGCCACGAGAAAAGGGAGCAGGAGGGACGCCAAGGACAAAAGACAGTAGCGGAAAGACATTATTTACGGGCACTTACTAATTTCATATTCACTTTAAGATATTTGCATTCAAGTGTGTGTGAATTTTATCCAAAGTAAAACAAGATCAAGTCCAGGTCTCTGTGACTAACACAACCTTCTACCTCCTCCGGAAAATTGTTCTCCTCTTTCGACAACCAGATGTATTATTATTATTACTATTATTATTATTACTATTATTGTGTTGATGTGTGTGAAGTGGATTTTTGGAATTCGGGTGGACTAACCCTTTGGGTTTGCCAAAACAACTGCCCCATCAACCATACCAAGACTATTTCTGTCTGATCGCAAGCGACTCAACAAAAGCCAAAACAAACAAAAGCGACAAACAAAAGGCTGGTTGTTTGCATTGAGTACAAGGTATAGAACCAGGCCTCCATTGATTAGAAGTATATTTCTAATATTTCTAAGTTGAGATGCTCCACCATCATCGCCAGGTGTACGTACATGTTCATGTGCCAATCGAAGTTCAGGGTATCTTTGTACCCGCTCAGAATTGGGTGTCTTGTCCTGTTCAGTTGACTCTTCAAGGCTGGATGATCATCTTTTCAAGATGATGTCCTGAAATCCACTTGGCATTCTGTTTGCCTAGTGTTGTTTCCCCAGGATAAATACCACGGTTATGAGCAAATGGCAACTGCACCATTTCTCGAACATGGATCTTTATCCTGCGGTTTTGTTCTTGTCTTGTCCATGACACGCTTGTTTAACCAGCGGGCGGACGGAATGTTCTCACATCACTAGTAGTGACACATTTTGATTCGTTTGGATATTTCTCAGAGTGAAAAGAAAACATACCAAGAGGAACATGGAGGTTGGTGGTTGGATCCATCGATCTGTACAATGTTACCTCACTCTCCCAAGGCGACAACTACCAACTGTGAACATGTAAACTTTCATGTGCTTTCTCCAAGATGCCAACCGGCTGCATCTTTTCAAAGTGCTTGCCAATACAACTTTGGGTACATTGTTACACTCCTTGGGGAAAAAAATTAATAAATACACACGTGGACAAAATTGTTGGTACCCTTCGGTCAATGAAAGAAAAACTCACAATGGTCACAGAAATAACTTTAATCTGACAAAAGTAATAATAAATAGGAATTCTATGAATGTTAACCAATGAAAGTCAGACATTGCTTTTCAACCATGCTTCAACAGAATTATGAAAAAAAATAAACTCATGGAACAGGCCTGGACAAAAATTATGGTACCCCTAACTTAATAGTTTGTTGCACAACCTTTTGAGGCAATCACTGCAATCAAACGATTCCTGTAACTGTAAATGAGACTTCTGCACCTCTCTGCAGGTATTTTGGCCCACTCCTCATGAGCAAAAGGTTTGAAGGGTGCCTTTTCCAGACAGCATGTTTCAGCTCCTTCCAAAGATGCTCAATAGGATTGACGTCAGGACTCATAGAAGGCCACTTTAGAATAGTCCAATGTTTTCCTCTTAGCCATTCTTGGGTGTTTATAGCTGTGTGTTTTGGATCATTATCCTGTTGCAAGACCCATGACCTGCGACTGAGACCCAGCTTTCTGACACTGGCCAGCACATTTCTCTCTAGAATCCCTTGATAGTCTTGAAATTTCATTGTACGCTTCACAGATTCAAGACACCCTGTGCCAGATGCAGCAAAGCAGCCCCAGAACATAACAGAGCCTCCTCCATGTTTCACAGTAGGGACAGTGTTCTTTTCTTGTTATGCTTCATTTTTCCGTCTGTGAACATAGAGCTGATGTGCCTTGCAAAAAGTTCCATTTTTGTCTCATCTGTCCATAGGACATTCTCCCAGAAGCTTTGTGGCTTGTCAACATGTGGCATATTCCAGTCTGGCTTTTTTATGATTTGTTTTCAACAATGTTGTCCTCCTTGGTCGTCTCCCATGTAGTCCACTTTGGCTCAAACAAGGACGGATGGTGCGATCTGACACTGATGTTCCTTGAGCATGAAGTTCACCTTGGATCTCTTTAGAAGTCTTTCTGGGCTCTTTTGTTACCATTCGGATTATCCGTCTCTTTGATTTGTCATGAATTTTCCTCGTGCGGCCACGTCCAGGGAGGTTGGCTACAGTCCCATGGATCTTAAATTTCTGAATAATATGAGCAACTGTAGTCACAGGAACATCTAGCTGCTTGGAAATGGTCTTATAGCCTTTACCTTTAACATGCTTGTCTATAATTTTCTTTAGAATCTCCTGAGACAACTCTTTCCTTCGCTTCCTCTGGTCCATGTTGAGTGTGGTACATACTATGTCACCAAACAACACAGTGACTACCTGGAGCCCTATATATAGGCCCACTGACTGATTACAAGATTGTAGACACCTGTGATGCTAATTAGTGGACACACCTTGAATTAACATGTCCCTTTGGTCACATTATTTTCAGTATTTTCTAGAGGTACCATCATTTTTGTCCAGGCCTGTTCCATAAGTTTTTTAAATAATTCTGTTGAAGTATGGTTGAAAAGCAATGTCTGACTTTCATTGGTTAACATTCATAGAAATTTTTTAAATTATTACTTTTGTCAGATTAAAGTTACTTATGTGACCATTGTGAGTTTTTCTTTCATTGACCGAAGGGTACCAACAATTTTGTCCACGTGTGTAAGCGTCATTCGTCCATTCCACATGCGTGAACTTGCAGATGACCTGTGCAAGTGCTGTACAGTCTGTTTGTCTATGGCCTTTAGGTGTTTTATGTTACTTAGCAAGAATAGACATTATTTGTGAACAAACTTTGCTTCTTGCGCAAACTTTACATATGTATACATTTCCTTTTCGCTACCCCAATCTAGCCTTCATTAGAATTTTGTAAACACTTCGAAATCCTGGATTTACTTGCCAGAAACTGGATCCACTGTCTAGACCCCACATATTTCTGTTTCTGCCCAATTTATTATATCGGCTGGTGTGACAAAAACAAACATAATTCTGGTTTCCAGTTGACCTGGTTTCTGATTTCTAATTGTCTTTTAGGGTTTCTATTTCAAAATGACAAAAAGGTCAAATGACCCACACCTGCTTGCTAAACTGGATATTTTGGAGACGGGCACATTATTTGGCGCATGTTAAACATTTCCCAGGAAGTGTTTCAATCAGGCAATCAACAACTGAGCAGAGCAAACATTTCAGTGTTACTACTGGACAGTTTGTTTATTTACCGTCTACTTGATGTTCTATGGAACTTGGCAAGAACTGGCCCACTGGGGTTCTAAGAAAAAACAGACTTGTGTTTTTTTTGTTGTTGTTTTTGTTGTTGTTATATTTTACATAACTCCTTTGTAAACTTTTTGTTGATTGAAAAATTTCCACTTTACTAACATACCAAGGCTACTCAAATCCAGACTCCCTTGATAATTTGGAAACTCTGATGTCAAGCACATTATATGGAACAGGCTACCCATTTCCTCAGCAGGTGCCTGAACAATTCACATACAGTTAACCCTTTGGTTGGTACAAGAGAACTGGAAAGAGAGAGAAAAAAAATAGTTGTAGACGTACAGGAACAAAACAACGGCGAGGTTAAACCATTTAGAGAAAGCACAAAAAGAAAAACTTTTAATATCTAATCTTGAATCGAAAATTTTTTATTAAACAGGACATGCTTGTTTTCAAAGTTCTTTAGCTTACATAACTTGATTTATGCATCTACCCAAAGAAAATCAATTAATAATAATAATAATAATCTCTCATTTGGTTCTAATGACATGATTATAGCTGAGTAATATAATTTCTGTTCAAACAATGTTTCTATTTAACAAGTTTTCGGGAAAGCCTGTAATAATTCCTGCATGACAGCGCTACGTCTTAGTCATGTTCGGTGCATGGAAATCTCTAGCGTAAAAACGTGCCACGTTTGCACAAAAAACACTTGCCGAAATTTGAGCCAAGTAAAAAAAAAAATCCCCGTAAGAAATGTATTTCCTCCCCTTTAGTTTCGACATGATGTTGTTATTCCGCTTGATTCAGAAGGTTAAATAAAAACACTGCCCTTTTAAGAGCTGATCGAATACCTCATCCCGCTACTGCGGGGGGAAAAAAAAGGAGGGTGGGGGGGCAGCGGAACTGGGCCTATAAAAACCCGTACGTTAGGTCTTTGCGTTACCAGCCAAGTCTGCGTGAGAGCTGATTCATGGTTTTGGGGCACTTGCCACCGTAAATAGGCTTCGTGTAATATGGTCTTCGGGCCCCTCTGGGACGGGAGGGTAAATCATCTCAGATGTTCCTTATTTGTTTGGCCGGAAAACATCTGGAGCACAGCAGGCCGATGCCAAGTTCTTCGCTCAGCAGCTGGAGCAGAAGGTTCCACTTGGGTCCAGCTTTTTCTGAGCTTCTGGTCTACCGCTCAGTGCTACTGCGCTTATGTCTCGGACCTCCACCTGAGTTTAATAAAGGTTTAAGGCTCTGAGAATTGGAAGCTGAAGCTTAGCTGGAGTGGTAGAACTTTATAAACACGGGCAGAGCCGAGCCGAGCCCTTGAACGAAGCCTCACTGCCACGTTTACGGCATGATTTAACAAGCGAAGTTTTCTAGACAAGCCATAGGAAGTGTTTAAATGCTAAAGTTTGCACTTACTTTAATTAATATAATGACTTCAAGTAAAAGTTTAAATTAGATTTTTATAAATGGCATTAAGTGAATTTTTCTTCTTCTTCTTCATGTGTCAAATGATTTCTAATGATCATAGAGTTATTTTAAGCCGCCGTCAACCAATCAGCTTTCAGCAATTTAATAGCATTAGCATTAAAGCCTAGTGTCAGGAAACTTCACCCTGGCCCCAGAAACTGAAGCACTTTTTCCACCAAAAGATAAAAGTGACTCAGAGTGTACACAAGGTCTCAGAGTTCACAATACACACTTCTGATCATTCCTCCGCCAAACAGCCTGACGTGAACATTTTCTCTCTCGCTCTCTCCTGAGTGTGTTTCTGGCTAGAGAACGTTCTAATCAGAGGACATTTGATCCGGGACTGAGGGGATTAGAGGCTTTGCTGACTTCTTTAAAGCAGAAGGGGAATTACTGACAGAAACATCCGGCAACCGGCTATACCATGGACAACCCACACACACAAAACAACCCAGTTACTATTAAACCCAGTTATTGGGTTTTATATAAAGTGATATTGTTACATTTGATTCATTATTGTGGAGAAAGAAAGTTCACAAAGAAGCATGTACTACTGTACGGGGGGTGGGAGGGGGTAGGTAATGACTGTCACGCATCATGATTGCTTTGTGTAGTGATTCATACATCTCCAAAAATAATATAAATAAAAAACTTATGTATGTTCATATTTGAGGTCATAAGATGCTGCAGTTCCTCCATCATCCTGCAGGTGGTGCACTGTAAACTATTCACACAGCACAACATACTGTGTGGTGGGAGCGAATTATCTGCCATATTCAAGAATTAGAATTAAAATCTTATCTATACACACACATAATATAATATAATATAATATAATATAATATATAATATAATATAATATACAGTATTTAAAGAGTGCAACATAAAATCGGCACCTAGGTATCTTATTATAGAGAGGTGGTGAATTCCATGCCTTTAATAATAATAATAACAATAATTATATATAATAACACTACTACTATTTTATAATAATAATTATTATTATTATTAAAATAATTCACCCATGTATTCATAAATTGTTTTGGTATCACTCACTCTATATCGTATATAAAAACATATAGAAACAGTGTAGGCTATAATTTGTTTTAATGCTTTAACTTATTCTATAAAGACTTATCATCATCATCATAATCATTATGTGTGACTTTACACTTTAACTTTAAGTATCAGCCAGCCATTATAATAAGAACATCGGTGAACATTCTAGCAATAATCCCATCAGCCAATCATGTGACAGCTGGCATTAGTCCAAGATTGGCTGGTTTAATCATTATAAACAAACAAACAAAAACACAAATTCCGGTTCTGACGGACATCAGAGGAGAACAGCTAGACCTGGTCAGAACAGTTGGAGAAACACAAATGACCACCACTCTGGACATCAGTGTTGAGCTAAAAAGCATCGCAAAATGCATGACGCGTCAAACTACACGGTTTCTGATCAAAGTGTCATTTTTTTGGGGGGGGGGGGGTCTCCCCCCTGGCGAGTGTGCAGGCTGGAACTTTCGGAAATCCAACTCCAGAGAATTCAGCTTTAAAATAAACTGCTGATGAGCTGCACTTCACTCGCTCTACCCGCTCCGGGTTTTTACGGCTTTTCCAGCGACGGCGCGGATGTTCGGCTCTCGGGAGAGATCTGAGCGCTAATCTGCACTGCCTATGATTGATCCCCAGAGGGATCTTGCTAATGGGGGATTAACAGCCTGCCTGGCTGCTTAATAGCTCACTCATACCCACACACACACACAATCTCATACACATTCACAGTGGCCAGTCTGTTGCTTAACATGGCCCAGGAGACGATTCGGATATCTGTGTGTTGGATGCTTTTTGGATTTGGATGTCTGCACACACACACAATTATATATATATACACATACATACATACACACACACACACACACACACACTAACAGATGGGAGAGAAAAAAAAAAGCATTCATGCTGATCAGGTTTCTGTCTTGCTCTATTTCACACACTGCATACACACACACACACACACACACACACACACACACACACACACACACACACACACACACAATGTCATGATGGTGCAATTAGATGGTGCAATTAATTTCACTGTCCATCGGACGATAAAATTATAATTAAATAAAAAATGATAAAATTATGTAAGAAAAATATTTTTTCAAAGAAATAAATTCAAGCATTTCTACGCATTATCTACGCATTATCTACAGCTTAATTCGTTTCAGGAACCTGACCGCATACGTCTGGCGGAAAAAGAAACGACGCATTTGAGCACAAACGGCTTCCAAAAATTTATTTTTTACATTAAATGGATGGGCCACTTGTGATTTGCATGAAAGAAGAGCTGCGTGTAACGTTTCTGTGACTGTTCTTGTGGTCTGTGGGTGAACCTGGTGTCGAAACAACTCGCGAACAGAAGCGTTTGGATACCCTAAGAAAGGTGAAAGTTTCTTAAAGAGAATCATTACTGGTGATGAAACATCACTACGAGTCTGAGAGTGAACAGCAGAGTATGGAACGGAAACATCCTCAATTGCAGACAGAGAAAAAGTCAAACATCAAACAGTGGAACATTTTCAGGAAACAATCGACGAGACGCTTATTGAAAAGCCGAAGCCTAAACTTTGAGGTAATGCACAAGACGGATATCCAAGGGCGTCTTGGATCTCACACGACAATGTACACATCTGCCTACACTGTCGACACTCTGCATTAACTTTATTTGTTTTGCCGTGTCCTCCATATAGTCCTGATCTCACTCCATCAGACTTTCACCTGTTTGGTCCCATGAAAGATTCACTCATGATGAAGAAGTGAAGACAGCAGTGCATTCGTGGCTCGCAGCTCAGCCTAAAGCATTTTTTTAATGAGGGAATATTATTGAAAAGAAAGGAGATTATGTCTAAAATCATGATGTATTTGTCTTTTCTAAAATGAAAATAAATTCTACAGGCAAAGTGTGGATAATTTTGTGACTCGCCCGTGTATTATACATATTTCTGCTTTAAGAACAAAGTATAACGCACTAAAAATCACCCTCATGCCGGGTTCAGGAAGCTGTCAAAAGTATTCGTTCCCCCTGTATGGAAGACCATGTATAAATAGCCATTTTAAACACACTCATGCATGCACACACACACACACACGAAATGTGCCGAGACCTTCCCAGGAGCGATGACCAGCTGACAGAGAGCCCAGTGAAAATAACCCACATCACAACGAATGAGGTAGTGAGGTGAAGAAAGAAAAAAAATCCACCTTTATAGAGCGAACCTCTGTATTCTTATTCTTAGAACTGGGCTCTGTGTGTTTGTTTTAAGGAGGACATATATATTTCAGCAAAGGTTTCTGTGATGCCAGGACCACCGTGCCAGCTGGGCAGCGAGACCACGAAACTGAGGGTCAACCTCACACAGCCTTGTCTCTCTCTTTCTCTCTCACACACACACACACAGACTACAGCTTGGGAATTCCTGTGGGACGGCGCGGTCGGATAACCCTGCCTCGGTTCTGGCCGTCGTATAGATTTGTCTAAAAATAAACGAGGAAACTTCGTAGACGGGTTTTATGGAGTGCGGCGAGCACGATTTTATGAAACGAAAGGGAAATGTGGAGGATGATTAAATCTACACCCACCAGCAGGAGTTTATAAGGTTTCCAACAACATTTGATATTCCACTGAGGTGGTTTTTATATTTTATTGCCTTTTCACTCGCTTTTCATTTGTAACACGCGGAATACGGAGACTGCCCGCGCCGGGGCGCGTGGCAAAATCTTCCAACTTCCTGCTACGAAATGTGGTCTGCTACACTAGATAGCGTGAGATAGATATGGGAACCGTATTATAATGGGGTTTTCCGTCTCCGGCCGTGCCACTGACGAACGATAAGCGGTCACACGTGACTTGAACGAGATCAAGCAGAACTGGATGAAAAACAGACGGTTTTTCATCCACCTCACCCAGGTGAAACGTACGGATGTACGACCTTCTTTAAAAACGTTTGCACCATTCAAATGTTTTACCGAGAATAAGAGTCTCATCATCTTCCATTACAAGTCTCTATTTGACCGTTTGAAAGCCCTTCTTGGATCTTTAGATCGCGACGTGAATGATTATAGTTATGACGATGGAATGCAATGCACATGGTGACTCGAATAATGTGCAGGGCATGACTTGTTTAAAAAATTGCCCTATAATGGCCACTTGCGCAGTGATAAAGTGCTCTCTATCACCCAGAGATCGCTAGTCTGACTCCCGGATGATGATGAGAGGGCCTAGAGGGAGCTGATTGGCCGAGCTCTCTCAGAGGGGTGGGATGGGAGAGAGGCACTTAGCACTCTCACGGCTCTACAGCCAATCACGGGCTTCTGTGAGCTCACGCAATCGGAAGGAAACGGATAGCGCTGTCCTCCGAGTGTGTTACAATTTTAGTGCCCCTAACCCTTTGGTGTTGCGTGGTTCAAATGATCGTCTTCGGCCCTCCCTGACTAGCCTTAATGTTGGAGCATCCTAGTAATGGGTGGGAATTGGATACGACTAAATTAGGGAGAAAAACGGGTAGGGGCGGGTAATAATAATTTTATAATTTTAACAAATCATGAAACGTCATATGTGATGAAACAGAAAAATTTTGACCTAAAAAAGCCCCCAAACAATAATTTGCAATTGGACACGTTAGTATTAATCAGACTCAACTGACATAACCAGCAGTTTCTCATATAGTTTGAGTCGCTATAACACCTAGTAGCTTTAACCTGTATTTATTACAACCTGTATTATTATCACTCATTTTAAAAAATCCAGTGGATTCCTTTTACAAAGACGATGAAACGATAAATCAGTGCTTTGACTTTGTAGCAGTAATTATCATCAAAGCTGCACTTATGGTAAAATTAATCACCACACTGCTGTAGTATCTGCTCCTAATCAGCTGTGTTTTCATCAGTAATGATGGAATTTATATTGAATTATTGAATATTCTTGCGTTAAGTGATCCGTTTCATCTCCGGTCTTATGACCAGATCATTATATTGCTGTCGCTGTCGCTTTGCTCCGCTAGCTTGCAGCTACGCGAGTTATAAAGCGAGATGTCAGCGGGTACGGCAGTGATAAAGTGAGCCTCGGTAACCGTTATTAAAGACTTTTACAGCAGGAGAAGAACTTCCTCGCAGTGCTCGTCAAATTCGCGACAGCCACCGCTGTACATCTCGGTAAAAAGAACACTTTATGAAGATGAAGCAACGGCGCTGGAGCGTTTATTAGAGTTGGAAAGTTAATATGTGCAAAACAGCCATGGCTGCCCGGGTTACTGTGGTTTACTGCTTTGGGGCTAATTTGAAAGATAATTTGTTCTCAAAAAGGCTCCAGATTCGTAAGGTCTTAAAAGATAACGACAAGGTTGACACACCGAGCACGACTCCATTTGAGAAACTATTCCCAAGTCAATTTATCGGAAACCTGCCGTCTAAAAAATGAACTACGGGTTGGGGGTTTCGAGGCAAACCGGGAATTTTATGGTGAATGAAGTGACGAGGGTTTTAGATGCAGTAAAACGTTTGGAAAAGAGGGCTGTGAATGACAATCCCGGCCGTGGTGGCTCGAAGCCCAGATGCAGTCGTTCCAGTGAACATTTTGTAAAAATCGATGGATAACTTGTCGTCAATAACGGAAGAGGTTCGTCTGTCTGCAGGAACTGTTAGTCTGTAACCACTTGCAAGTTACAGGAACTCGGCTGGGATTTATTGCCACATTCTTCCGTACAGTCCTGACCTTGGTCCAAAGCCATTCTCACATGTTTGGGGCATTAGAGGAGTTCCTGGGAGGCCAGGACATGAAGCAGGCACCCGATCAAGGCTCCGGTGTACTGAGAAAAACTTCTATCTTGATGGTGTCCAAGCACTAGTGAAACACTGGGATGAGTGCAGTAGTGTATATAGAGGAATAAAGAGTCTCATAACTACCAAAAATTCCAGTTTGACTCGAACACCTCTCAACACAACCCTCACATACCGGAAAAAGCGCTCACCTTCCCGCTTTCAACGACGGATTTCTGCTTAACGGAATGAAATCAAAAACTGGCAATGAATTTTTTTTTTCTGCTACGTTGTACTTGATCACGTGATCAGAGCACAGAGCCAGAGGGAGTACATCTCTGCTCCGGCGTGGCCGAGTCTCACTCGTTCGTGTGTAACGCACGCTCCTGGGGACTGGCTGAATCTCAAGTCGGCCCTGCATGAAAAATTCAACCCCTCATCCATCATTTAGTGGCCACGGATAAAAAAAAAATTTATATATATATTTTAAAATATGTATATATAATAAAATATCGTACAAGCAAAAGGCCAAATTTAAGTCCTCCATTAACTCGCCCATTGTCTCGCTGTTAATGAAATGAAAAGATAAAGAGCAGGAGAAGAACTGCAAAGTAAAGAGGGGACGAGGATTTGTTCTTTTATTCATGGCGAGAGAGAGAGGCTGCTGCAGTTCTGCTCGGATGAAAGGAACAGACGGACGCTGGAGGGAGGGACACACCAGAGTGTGTGTGTGTGTGTGTGTGTGAGAGAGAGAGAGAGAGAGAGAGAGAGTGTGTGTGTGTGCGTTGGATTTACGAAAAACATGCACCAGTCACGTTTGAGATTTGTTTTTGGGAGCACTTCAGAGCAAACAGAACTCACTAAAAGAGAGAGAGGAAAAAAAGAGATCTAAACAGAAAGTATATTGTTTACAGATAATGTATTTTATTATTATTATTATTATTACTATTCAAACTATTAATTAAAGAAATAATGTCACAATTGCTCCTTCATAGTTACGTGTTTGGCTGTAGAACATCCTAGAGATGAGTTCTGACACTAAAGCACCATCACTGGAGACTCCTTCCCAAGATGTCACACAAACATCTCCTCATAGAAATCCTCACTATCGTGCCCGTTTCTTTTATTTCGGCCGATTGTTAGTGAAAGTGTAGGTTCTCGTGAGAAACGGCTTGTTCTTAGTAATGCCAGGAACACACACACACACATTCACTCACACAGCGTAAATGGGGTACTATGGGCTGGCCATAGGCATCGCTGTCACACCGCATTGTCCAGGGTCATGGATGTAGATCAGGAAGAGAGGACAAGGGGACGAGAGGACGAGAGGCGCCTCGTCCCTCCCTAAATCACTCTCTCCTGTTTGCCAAAAGGCCAGCCTGATGAAAAGCTGTAGAAATGAGGATAAACGGCGGAAAGGGGAGCGTCTCCTTTTAGAAGGTCGGAGAATAGGAGCAGGAGCGCTGCTATTTAAATAGACTGCTAAAGAATGGCAGCTTTAATGAGTGATGAGGGGAGACAGACACAGATACAGAGAGAGAATACAAAAACTCTACACAGCCGTGTTAAACGTAATAAAGCCGCAGGAACAATATTCAAGTCAGGCCTACATCTATTCACCTGACCCCACCCCAAGAGTACAAGATATTCAGTCTTAGTCTCAGTGTCCATGCCCGTCTCGCTCCCGGTCTCAGTGTCCGTGCCCGTCTCGCTCCCGGTCTCAAGTGTCCGTGCCCGTCTCGCTCCCGGTCTCAAGTGTCCGTGCCCGTCTCGCTCCCGGTCTCAAGTGTCCGTGCCCGTCTCGCTCCCAGTATCACGCCCGTAATACATCTCGCCCGTCTCGCTCCCGGTCTCAGTGTCCGTGCCCGTCTCGCTCCCGGTCTCAGTGTCCGTGCCCGTCTCGCTCCCGGTCTCAGTGTCCGTGCCCGTCTCGCTCCCGGTCTCAGTGTCCGTGCCCGTCTCGCTCCCGGTCTCAGTGTCCGTGCCCGTCTCGCTCCCGGTCTCAGTGTCCGTGCTCCCGGTCTCAGTGTCCGTGCCCGTCTCGCTCCCGGTCTCAGTGTCCGTGCCCGTCTCGCTCCCGGTCTCAGTGTCCGTGCCCGTCTCGCTCCCGGTCTCAGTGTCCGTGCCCGTCTCGCTCCCGGTCTCAGTGTCCGTCTCGCTCCCGGTCTCAGTGTCCGTGCCCGTCTCGCTCCCGGTCTCAGTTTCCGTGCCCGTCTTGCTCCCAGTCTCCGCATGTCGCTCCCTGCCTCAGTGTCTGCCCGTCTCGCTCCCAGTCTCAGTGTCCGTGCCCGTCTCGCTCCCAGTCTCAGTGTCCGTGCCCGTCACGCTCCCAGTCTCAGTGTCCGTGCCCGTCACACTCCCAGTCTCAGTGTCCGTGCCCGTCTCGCTCCCAGTCTCAGTGTCCGTGCCCGTCTCACTCCCAGTCTCAGTGTCCGTGCCCGTCACACTCCCAGTCTCAGTGTCCGTGCCCATCTCGCTCCCAGTCTCAGTGTCCGTGCCCGTCTCGCTCCCAGTCTCAGTGTCCGTGCCCGTCTCGCTCCCAGTCTCAGTTTCCGTGCCCGTATCGCTCCCTGCCTCAGTGTCTGCCCGTCTCGCTCTCAGTCTCAGTGTCCGTGTCGCTCCCTGCCTCAGTGTCCGTCTCGCTCCCCGTCTCCGCATCTTGCTCCCTGTCTCCGCATCTTGCTCCCTGTCTCCGCGTCTGCCTGTCTGCTGTCCAGATCTCAGTCTCTGCAACATTCTGCTCTCTCTGTCTCTCAGTCTCTTTCTCTTAACTCACTTTCTCTTTTAGTCTTATCCATGTCTATGCTGTCTCTCTCAGTCCATGCTCTCTCTCTCTCTCTCTCTCTCTCTCTCTGTCTGTCTCAGTTTCTCTCTCTCTCTCTGGTCTCACGCTTAGTCCCCTTGTCTACACTGTCTCAGTTTTCCTGCCTCTTCCTACATCTATTTCTCTACACCCTTTGCTGTCCACCTCAGTAGTTCTCTCCGATTGGCCCATGTACCGCTCTTTGTCCTTCTCTCTGTTTGCCCCCCTGTCTGTCACTCTCTTATTTTAGCGGCCCGCATTTGTCTCTCGTTGCTATTTCAGTTTCTCTCGCACTACCCCTGCGTCTCTCGCTCTTTAAGGTTCAGCAGAGACTGTTGTCCTTTTTTATACCAAATGCAATTTAAACATGGCCTCCGGGCCCAGAGCATCGTGAAAAGGACAAGAGACAGAGTGTGCGAGGCAGAAAAGAATCCACTCCTCCCTCTCTCTTTCTCTGAGCCAGTCCAGGTCATGGTGTACTCGCTGGCAGGGAGAGAAAGACGGGAGGAAGGAAAGAGGGGGCCAACGGGGGTGGAGAGAGAGAGAGAGAGAGAGACGGAGGATGGAGAGAAAAGAGGAGTGAGGAATTATGGGAGAGCGCATTATTCCGATTTAAATGGTGAGGTTTATTTATATGGACGTAGCTGATACTCTGCAGTGTGTGTGTGTATGCGCGTGTGTGTCACACCGTAATACATTACCAGAGTGCGATGGCTGATGAATGTGTCACACTGGAAACACACTTATTAAACCACACACACGCGCGCGCACACACACACACACACGCGCGCGCACACACACACACACACACACACACACACACACACACACACACACACACACACACACACACACACACACACACACACACACACACAAAAACACAAACTCACCTCAGACTGAAAACTCTTCAGCAGCGGAGCTACCTGCTTTCGCAGATCCTGAAAGACAAACGTGGGACAAACTGTTAGAGGTCAAAAGGTCAAACCGCAGCATATTAACTTCCTTAAATCGGTGATGAAAGTACTGTTTCTCTTATAAACATCTTCATAAATATGTTAGGTTTGGAGGAAGTGCTTTTTTTCTTACTCGCTCATGCTCTCTCTCTCTCAAACACACACACACACACAGGTGGATTGCATGATTTGTGTGGGTGAATCACTTGTGTCAGATTAAATTACGGCTTATGCAAAAGGACGTCAAAGATGAACATGCAAATGTGAAGCATTGATGTCCTGCGGATATGTGGACACACGCACATGCACACACACACACACACACACACACACACACACACACAATCCATTATTTATTAAGTAAATATTTTAATAATAAGAATAATAAGAGAGAGAAAGAGAGACAGAGAGAGAGATTGTCTGAAAAACAAAAAACTGAAAGACAGACTTTCAGACAGGGATCACTGAAAAAGGTAAAAGGAAAACGCATGGAAACCTTTTAACCTCCAGAACGGGGACTCTGTACACACTGAGAGTCACGGGAAGTAGTATCGGAGACGCACTTCGGTCTGAGCAGTCCACAAAACACCATAAATTCACAGCCATCGTCCAAAAAGTCTCATCTCGGAGCATCGATCAGATACCCTGCTTTGTTTCAGGGCGACGTGATGGAAGCACTCACCTGCACTAATCATCATACAAGAAACACTAATCACATCTAGTCTAATTTAAACCAATCTCATCTCATCTAATCTAATCATAACACTATCTACGTAAGTAATATCAATCAATCAATACAGCATATTTATTTACTCACACTTGTTAAAGTCTATTTATAGTAGTACTGGTAGTATTATTGAAAAAACAAACAAATAAAAAAAAACTCACGACTGCTTTTTTAAAAAAAAATCCTTATAATTTGTTAATCATAATCTGTGTTTATCGCTTGTTACTTTAGTTAGCTTTGGCAACATTGTTAATTACAGCCACTCCATTAAAGGCATTTACTTTGAACCTTTGATAGACAGAGATAGAAAAGGCGTTTTATTTTTCTCCCACATTAGGAACGATTGTGCAAGAACAATTGCTCCCCAATCCTCACTCCCCTGCTTGCCAGCGTTCACATTATTATTATTATTATTATTATACTCTGTACATGGACATACTTGCATATTTACACTCTCCGTTACAGCAGGTGGCGGTATGCACCTATTTGGTTTGCGAGCTGACCAATAAACACAAAGAGAAGACAAGAACGAGGGAGTCGATCATCACACTTCGCCTAATATTATCGATATATTTGTTCTGGAACAAATGTTAAGAACAACACCGTCGCGTGCCTTCATGCTGTATCAGCTGTTGCTAAGCGAGATCGGCATGTGCTACAAATACACGGATTTCGGCGGAGACTGATGGCACTGATGATGTCGCACCCAACACTCGATCTACTTCCATGTTCAGTAATAGATACTCAAAAGTAACAAGTAAATATGAATATTTTTTTAAATTACATTGTTTTTATATGAAAGTAATTAAGCAAAGCTTATTATTATTATTAATTTTGTTGTTATTACTCGTTCACTACGTTATGATTATTTTCAGCACTAGCAGTACTTAAGCCTGACTGACGCCTCTGCTCATTTGCCCTGACCCCAGGGACCGGGTGCCGGGGTCAGACGGGGTCACTGTCTGAAGGTGAAAGGTCGCTCGGTCGCAGACTGTGCAGCTGGTTTAAGCTTTCCGTCATCACATGAACACTCGATTCCTCATTTAGCCGTGCAGATCGCCGCCGTGTACTTCCAACCCCCGCCCCTCCTTTATCCCCAACTCAACCCCCCACCACTCCAACTCCCAGCCCCTGAAGATCCCCCCAGGGACAGGAACAACTCGGACAATCTGATTGGACAGCCAGTGAGTGAGTGTGTGAGAGTGTGTGTGTGTGTGTTGGCTCCTGCCTGCATAACGTTTATGTAAGCGCTGCTCAGAGGTCCTGGTGACCCACAGGAAACCTCTGTCAGCAGCTGGTTTACATATAACACTCCAGTCCTTGCCAACACATACAGACACACACACATACATACACACACACACATACACACACAGACACATATACACACACAGACACATATACACACACACTAACACACACTAACACACACTAACACACACTAACACACACTAACACACACACAAGCCGACTGCGTGGGGAAAGCCGCAGCTCCCGGAGCACAAAGCGCTGCAGAGAAGCTGTTTGCGTGTTATTTCGGCTCTGCTGTGTGATCGCAGGAGGATCCGAGGCTACAAACACACAAACGTTGCACAAAGTGTGAAACTGAATCGAGTGCTTTATAGCTCAAAACGAGGCAAAGCAGATAGCAGGCATGTGAGAACATTATCTTCAGTCTGTAAAAGAAGCTCGAGACGACTTAAAGTGTCACAACACACCCGGGTTCGAGCTATCCGAACACCCGAGTCGGCTATTGGTCAGATATTACCGCTTCTATAGCAACAGCGTCCACAGAAATCAGAAGAAGAATAAATAACCAATGATTACTTAACATGAGACTTACATTTTTGTGAAACTTTGTGTAAAATGATGAAACTTTATACAAAATGTATATTTTAGACATGTTCTGATGGCAAACCAGTGTGTGTGTGTGTGTGTGTGTGTGTGTGTGTGTGTGTGTGTGTGTGTGTGCGCGCGTGTGCACACACAGTACTGTGCAAAAGTCTTAGGCACCATATTATCTGTAGTACAAATTTAGTTATACAAGTTTATTATTATGTCTGCATTATTATGTACAAGACCGTTCCCTACAAAGATACACTAAAATTAATGAATAAATAAAATTACAGAAGAATATTTTCATGCCTGTAAAGAAAGTGACATTACATGAAGGACCAGTTTTCAGACGGGAAAAGAAAAAAAATAAATAATGTAGACTCCTGGGTTTTGCATGTAAATAGAAAGCAGCGAATGTGACGAAGTTACCAAAAGAACTCATATTCTCCAGCATGCTCAGTAAAACCTAACAGCGGTTTTATTTAGAATACTGCACACATCTGTATCGAACATTACTGCTTATGTTCAAGCAAAGAGTTTCCACACCAAATATTGACCGTTTATTGTTTATGTTATTGCTTAGTGTTTTTTACAGAAGTTTCTTTTAATGTAGAAATGTTTTCAAAAGCATCATTGCATATGGCGTTTATTTGAATGTTCCCAAGACTTTTGCACAGTACTGTAAATAAAACAGCTGTTAGGTTTTACTGAGCGTGCTGGATGGCATGAAAATATTCTTCTATAATGTTATTTATTCATTAATTTTAGTGTATCTTTGTAGGGAATGGTCTTGTACATAATAATGCAGACATAATAAACTTGTATAACAAAATTTGTACTACAGATAATATAAGACTTTTGCACAGTACTGTATATACAGTATATACATACAAATAGGTGGATCTCAATAATTTCAATATTAAATTTAGTTATTCTTAATTAACTGTAAGCCATAAACCTCAAAATGGAGAAAAATAAATTAAACACTTGAAATGTATCAATGAATGTATTGAATTTATATATTATACGAGTTTCGCATTTTGAATTGAATTAATCAAAGAAATCACATGAGATTCTACTTCATTGAGATGCACCTGTATGTTTATACTGAGGGAGAAGAAAATAAAAAAAACTTCTCTGATTGCTGTGTTGCACGTGGGGTAAACCATCCCATTAGTGGTTTCTCCTCTTTTGTGACATCATATAAGAAAATCCGCCTCCCCAGGCTTGTTGCTCAGCACTGCTGTTCTCTGAAGGCCATGAGCTCTGAAGTCAACGTTCATGAAATGTTGATGAAACGCTGCCTCAGAGGATCCCAACACAAAAAAACTAAATAAAAAAAAAAAACCTGGCAACCCGTCAGCAAACGAGGAGCTACAGTAAGAGACGGATGCGAGACTCTCGGCACTGTTTCGGGTCTGATAGCTGAGACGCCTGAGACGCGCGGCTTGCTCGGTCGACGTGAGCGTGTTCCCTGCTGATAATGCGCTAAAGCAATTACCGTGCAGTTTAATAAAGAGCTGAAAAACATTTGTAAACTTCAGCAAAGAAAACGGAAAATAAAAATTCAATTAAATAAAAACTGCACCGACGTTCAAAAAGAGGATTTGAACCACGCGATTGCATGACCTTGTGCAGCAACAGCTTCAACGCAGTCTCACCCGTGTAGGTCTTGGAAGGGTTTTTGTTTATTTTGTTCTTAATCACTTAATTTCCGTTATTTAATTGTTTTTTTTATCCTAGTTTATGCTTTAAATTAATTTCAATGTCACCTGAAAAGATATTTTATAAAAACACCACAACGGTTAAACACTTTAAATGTTAGAAACCTCATTGACTCACTCGTACAGGATTGTGGGAGGACTAGGGACACAAGGCGGGGTGCAAGCAGTGCAACCTGGACGGGGTGCCAGTCTGTTGCCCGGCACACACACACTGGGCAATTTTGGAAATGCCAGTGAGACTAATTTAGGGATAACATTCAAACTCCACACATACCCGAGGTATGATTCGAACCATCAACCCTGGAGGTGCGAGGTGACAGGTAAAAAATGTAATCAGGCATGGAATTAAAAAAATTGTGGTAATTATAGTATTTTTTTTAAGGATGCAACTATTTGATTGTTACGATTTACAAGATCACTTGTAAATTGTAAACACTGTGACTTCTTATAATAAACCGAATTTCAAAGAGAAAAGAGATATATAAAAATAAATAAATTGTTCCTTCATTTTCTTTTGGGTGTGCTGGTTATTTAAGCTCCTGGGGAAAAAAAATTCTAAAAAAAAAATTCGTCTGAATTAACCCTAGTCTGTATCCATACATCGCCTCTCGTCGCTACTAAAAACAAAACAAAAAAAACCCTGCACACCCGGACTGAAATAAAAGATGGCAGCAAGCTAGGCCACGACTCCGGCGAGGGATTTAAAGTAGGGAATAAAGGAGTGAATAAAGGAGGGAGGGAGCGAGGGAAGGAGTGCTCAGCTGTAATTAGGCCTGACGAGCAGGTCTGCCTGGCAGCCCGCGACTCACCGCCTATTTATAGAGCGCAAGAAAAGCTTAGAAAACTGCTGGCAGGGCTAAACTGGACAGCGCACACACACACACACACACACACACACACACACACACACACACACACACACACACACACACACACTTACTTGGAGTTGATCCAGCACTATTAAGGACGCAAAGCAACTTGAGTGCTTTTAGGCTCTGAATTCATTTAATCAGGCAGCGTGTACTCGCACATGAAAATAAATAAATAAAATAAATAAACTGCCTTCTGAAACGTGTATTAACAAGCGACAGATTTGGAACAGGCCTAAGATATATACACGTGTGTGTGTGTGTGCGCGCGTGTGTGTCAGAAAGGTCAAATTATTGGGCAAAGAAAACAACTAAGGAGATTTGAAACGACTGGACCTGGGTTAAGAAGCCTTCAGCACGTTACCAAAATCTGGACGGATAGCGCTGAAAAAAACGTCAACTTTGTGGATGAAATGTGGTTGGACAAAAAAATTCAAATTCAACAGTAAAAACGAGAGCTGAGGACTCGATCAAAAGCATAAGAACTTTTTGGTGAGACTCGTCAGAAGAAAAGGCTTCAGTTTGCTAGGGAGCATAAAGATCTGACTTGGGAGCGATGGAAAAAGGGGTCCTGTGATCTGATGAGTCCAGACTGACCCTATTCCAGAGCGATGGGCGTGTCAGGGTAAGAAGGGAAGCTTGTGAAACGACACAGCTTGAATTCCACGACTCGGTATGAGGAATCATTCTGACGCATGAAGCGAAGAAAGGTGGGTTTTCTATCTGCCTGATAGGATTCATCTCGTCTTTTTGTCACTTTTAGATGGACGTCCCGTTCTCTGTAATGTCATCGCGGCCTTGCATTTTGCCTCCACACGATGCACCTTATGAAATTTTCCTGAAATTCATTCCTACCCCCGTCTCATCCTGAACATTACATCCCTGGAAGGCGCTGTGTGGACCGGGGCTTGATGAAACCGTGATGGCGTGATAATAAATAAAAAAAAAATTTTAAAAATTAAAAAAAAAAAAAAAAACTCGTACAGGAACCAAAGCTGATCTCGATGTGGCGGTTCAGGTACTCGACGGTTGCGTGTTCTGTTATTAAAAGGGGTGTTTACTTTCGCAATGTAGGTTTTAAAACAGTGCGGGTTGTTTTTTTTTTTCTGTAATTGTCTTGCTTGCTAGGTCAGGTTAGAGGTGGAGAGAGAGAGAGAGAGAGAGAGAGAGAGAGAGAGAGAGAGAAAAAGGGTGCAGAGATGGTACATCTCGGTTTTATTTTCCATCACAAACGGAACGGGAACAAACAGAACGGGGACACATTCTGAAATTTATTTAATGTACATATTAATAAAAATTGCTAAAGATACATTCATCTATCTATCTATGTAGGCATGTATAGACACACACTCACCTCTTGGTCTAAAAGAAAGTCCCAGCTTTTCTCTCTCCATCACACACACACACACACACATACACACACACACCTACAGTACCTTATCTCTCCTGATGACTTTCTTTCCTTAAAAGCTAAAGCTTGAGGTATGTTTGTGATTTCACACCCCTCGGTGAAAAGGGATAACGAAGCTGCAAAAAGACGAGTGCAGCAGAGAAGCTAAAGCGAAGGAAACACACCGGAACAAACTGCGTATTGTGTACACACACACACACACACACACACACACACACACACACTTGCGCGCACACACACGGGAAAATCATTTCCTGCAAAGGCGCCAGGAGGTGTGAGGATGTGTTTGATGAGGCATTTGGGGCAAGACAGACGTTTAAACACGGGGAGACAAAGTAAAAGAGAGAGAGAGAGAGAGACTGATGAAAGACACAGAGTAGCAGCAGTCACAATGAGCTAAGACACATAGCAGACAGGTGTGTGTGTGTGTGTGTGTGTGTGTGTGTGTGTGTGCATATATACTAGATGCGTGTGTGTGTGTGTGCGTGCATATATACTAGATGTGTGTGTGTGTGTGTGTGTGTGTGTGCGTGCGCGCGTGTGAGAGAGAGAGAGGCAGTCAGCCCTCAGGCAGCCTGGATGCACAAAACACAGGATGAGACTTAAAAGCTTTGCTTTTGTGTTCGACATCTACAGGCTGCTTTTCCCATTCAATCCTGAAAACACACACACACACACACACACACACACACACACACACACACACACACACACACACGACAGGGTTGCACAATTAAAAACGGTCCAGTTCAGCTTCGTTATTTAATCGGATACGCTGGTGCGTTATATTAGTTAGAGTTGTGCAGTTGTGTGTGCTGGATGCGACGTTCAAAATAACACGCAATCGCCGCTATCTGATTCGCATCGTGTAGGACTCGGCGCTTTGCATTGTAAAAGCGATCTACTGTACAACTCGGCATCGCCTGATCCCTGAAGCGTCCGCTGTGGGATCACTCTCGAACAAGAGAAAAGAGAAGATAAATTATAATTTTTTTTAAAATGCAGTAAAAGTAAATAAAAAAATAATAAATAAGTAATAAATTCATTTAAAAGGAGGGGGAAATTTTGGTTTTTATTCTCATGCTTCCTTGAAAACCCATTAAATTGTGACGTGGCATCACCTGGCATGCCGCTTAAAAGTAATGGCACCCGCATAGACAGGCCAAAAAAAAAGTGTGAGAGAGAGTGAGTGGCAAGCGAATACACATAAAAAGCGGAGACAACATTTTTTATTTTATTCATTTTAAAATAAAGAACGACATAAATTGGTTGTCGGTGTGTATTGTAATGTTGTGTGCATTAAGACTTGTTTTATAATTTCTTTCAAAATAAAACCCCACTTAATGAGAACGATAGAAGTCAAGTTTCTCCATTTAAAAGAACAAGAAAGAAAAAAAAAACCCTGCAACATAACCTTAAAAAAAAAAAAAAAAAGGTTGGAATTGAAATACGCACACAAAGACACACACTTTTCCTGCTTAGGATATTGTGTTCGAAAAAAATAAATAAATAAATAAATAAAACAAATGCAAAAAATAAAACCCTTGCGCGAGTGGCGCGCTGAACTCGACCCCAAGTGCACGCGTCTTTCAGAACGAAGAGCGTTAAGAGTTTTATTATTAATTCTTTCAAATGACTGTAACCTTTTTAACCTGACCTCACAAAGAAAACACTTAAAACCTGAGCGTTTTCTGCCTCGGAAAGGAAAATTAAAGAGAGGAGAGAAGGGAAAAGTGCTTTTGACTGGCACAGAGGAGCGCACTCGAGTGGGCCGAGAGGAATGAAAAAGCCGTCTTCAAAAAAAAAAAAAAAAAGGTCAGCGTTCGAGTCCTCCAAAACCTGACACACAGGTTCGACAGCAACCTGAGAGCCCTGTGTCTTTCTCTCTCACACACACTAGAGTGGTTAAGTGTTGAGCGCTTAGAGAGTTGTACAGAAACTCACACCACCTCCACAGAGAAAAGCATACATTTATTTTTCCATATGATTTACCACAGATAAACTCACAAGTTTGTCGTGTTACTGAAAGAAAAATAATAAATAGATGGACCCGTTAAACGTTTAAGGTTTGGCGGATCTCAGAAAACACATCAACCACATCGACAACCTTTTGACCAATCAAAATTAAGCATTCCTCTTTTTTTTTATTTACTTTATTTTCAAGTGTGCATTATCTTTCAAGTCTTGCAAGCAATTTATTAAACCACGAAAGCTAAAATCACAAATTATATATATCTGGCATGTTGAACATGTCTGCATTTAATTCCTAAAGATGTGACCATTTAGAATGCGCGCTAATTCCCACGAAAGGCCGCAACTAGTCTCGCGCAGTGCCGCAGAATCCCACAAACACCATTTAAGAATTTAAATAAATGGGTTGTGCTTCACTGAATATCCCGAAGATGGCGCATGGAAGGAGTTTATCTAAAAGCAAGACCTCTTGAACAAAATTACTTTAGCCGCCAGTCAGGTAAAATCATCTCACACATAATCTATTTTATAATAAAACGCCCAAAAAACGACCGGTGAAGCTGCACTCGTTAACACCGCAGCCGATCGAGACCCGCGACTCGCCAGGGCCGAAGAGGATATCGTAAGACATGCGGCTAGTCTGGGAAATGAGTAAATCACGACATATTACAGTTTCGTTTCACCAAGTGGATCCATGGGGATTATCTTGAGAAGGGCAGGAAATCGACATTACCAAAATCGCCTGAATTCACATTATGTTTGTTATTATAAAACAAACGTTCACCGGTCGCTCACAAGTATAGCTCACTGTAAGTTCTCAAAAAAATAGATATTTTTTCCCTTTATAAATACATTTGCCAAAAAATAAATAAATCAAGCTCAAGCTTATCAATTTGAGCAAATATCTATGCACTCATAGCTTTAAAAATCCGGTGACGTCACATCGCGTGCAAACCACTTCTTCCCCGATGTTTTCTGCCTAGGTTCTGCTCGTCTTGTCTCTTCACAGACACGAAAGTTCCAAGCTCGCTTTCAATAAGCGCCTCGCTGCATTAAATCATGAAACGTCCATAAAAATTTTTTTACAAATTAATAAAAAATCTGGAAATTCTGCATTCTTATTCAAACCTTTCTTTAAATGTTTTTTTCGCCTCCTGCGGTGTATAGAGACACGGAGTTTCTTTAACTTGAAGTTTTTGAGTTTAGATTAATAAATAAACTTTAAATAAATAAACTAAAGAAGAAGAGAAATGTGTCTAGAAACGCTTTTCACAGTTTTTTTTTCCCCTTTCGTTTTCAGACTCTGACGTTCTTGTTGCTTGTGTAGGATCTACAAAGTCCGCTTCTGAGAGCCGGCTTTATGTCGTTACCTGTGAAAACACTTTTATTAAGTGTCCTCACAAAAGGCCACGGAACTGAACAGACAGACGTCTTGTTCAGCAAGGACAAATCTGGTCTGTCTCTCCGTCCGTCCGTCTGTCTGTCTGTCTCCAATCCTCTATTTCACCGCTCGGCACGAAGAGGCCGACAAAATGGAAGACATGAAAATGAGTCAACCCCCACACACACTCCAAGTTTCTCTCTTGCTCTCTCACACACACACAAACACACGGACAAGGCTGTGAGCTAATGGCGCTAGCCGCTGCGCTACTCTCCATTAACAGCACTGTAACGCGGAGCGCTCGGCGAATAAACACATTAGCGTCACTCCACACTGAGCTACGTGCAGCTGCATTCACAGACACTGACTCATCGCACACAGGCTAGACAACATGCGCGCGCACGCGCACACACACACACACAAATTCCTTCCCTCTCACACACACTTCAATGTAGACGAGGACCTCAACACCTCGTAACGTCTGGACGTGGCATCGGAGTAAAGACAAACACATTAACACATGTATACACACACCCAGGTTCATTAACACTGTGACTTCATAAATGACCTTTAAAAACACGCGCACACACAGCGATAATCCAATGACGCAAGACACAAAAGGGGAAAGATTTATCTTCGCCTGATTGCAAATACTTTCACGAGTTAAATAAAATAACATCTCTGAGGTGCGTGTGTGTGTGTGTGTGTGTGTGTGTGTGTGTGTGTGTGTGTGTGTGTGTTAGCAATATGCATGATGCAAAACTGAAGCTTTTATTACAGCTGAGGTGCAATACTAGCTAGCCACACACACACACACAAAAGCATATCTGTGAAATTCCAAAAATATACACATCTCACCCTCAAAATGCATACACACACACACACAGCTGTACAAGATATGACATCACACAGGCCATCTTGGAACACGCAAAGAGCACACAACAACAAAACACTCCTTTTGTCCTCATTCTTACACACACACACACACACACACACACACACACACACACACACACACACACACACACACCTGCAAACTAGGTGTGTATTGTTGCGGGATTTGGGACATTACTGCTGAACGTAGCAGAGCTGTCAGGACAAGGGTGCAGAACTCACAACACGCAACACACACACAGGTCCCTGCCCTACTGCTCATGCGAACATGAAACAGAATAACAAAAGTCAAACACAAACTCCAGATGTCTGTTCCACACACACACACACACACACACACACACACACACACACACACACACACACACACACACACACACACACACACACACATGTGAAGGACAGTGTGTATGCATGTGTGTGGCTCTTTTGATGCATGTCTTTGTGTTCTGCTTGTGTAACATTAAATGTGCATGTAGTGTGTTTCTACTCAAATCTTTTGATATGCGTGTGCGTGAAAGAGAGAGAGAGAGAGAGAGAGAGAGAGAGAGTTGCTACTCCTTTGATGGTAAACGTGAGTGAGGGTGTATTGGTATTATCTCTAAATAAGGAAGGGAGGGCAATTGAGCGGCTATCGTCTGCTCATCTATCCATGACCGAGTTGGAGAGAGAGAGAGAGAGAGAGAGAGAGAGAGAAAGGGGGGTGGAAGCTTCTGATGAAGGAAGGAAGGAAGGATGGAGGAGGGGAGAGATAAAGAACGACTACAGGGTAGGAGATCGAGGACTGGGGTGGAGTGTACCACTGTGTACAGGAAAAGGGGGATGTGTGTGTGTGTGTGTCAATGAGTACGAATGAGAAGAAGCAAAGGGAGATGAAGCATGACACACACACACACACACACACACACACCATGACAGATCTTTTTTCTCACTGAAGACAGTGGAAGATGGATGACAGGGGGGCCGAGTGCTTCTTCTCTGGGGAAATGGAATTCCCATTCCCTGTCTGCGGGCCCCCGGGCCATCCGCTCCACCTCCCCCACCACACACACACACACACACACACACACACACACACACACACACACACACACACACACACACACACACACACACACACACACACACAGTTACCCCGAGGCAGCCCTCGGGACCGATCTGTGATCACATCACTGGGTTCCAATAACCGTATACAGTGTGGAGCAGCTCACACAGGAAGGAGTTTAAAGGCGCTCTAAGGAGATTCCTCGTAAGCATTAAAGGTGCGGTTCCATCATAGGAACGTCAACCGTCATTCCACCCGGGACCTTTATAACTCCAGCTCTAGTAACTCCTGAGGGGCAGCTTGCACCATCGACTGTTGGTTTCATAATGTTGTTTTTTTTTTTGCAAGAGTTTTGCATTTGTCTCGCAGCATGCTTTTGAAGACACGCTATCAAAAATGCTACCTCAACATGGCAGGAAGTACATGGTAGACCTTGATGCGCAATTCAAACGGTTTGTCCCTATAAGCAAGGCCTGAACATTACCCAATTCCACATCCACTTCATTCCCTGCAAGTATGTACCAGGCTGCAACCTTTGACCAGAAATGTTGGCATGGTTGCGGAAAGACGAGTGCTGAGGCTCATGGGTGGTACAACACAATATCGTTCACCACACTGGCAGGAAACTCCGGCCAGTGGAACAGCCAACACTAGCCCTGAGATCCAGCGGGCAAAATTGGTCCTGCTTCTGAGGTAGGTATAGTCGGGCATGGTATGCTCTCTCTACCCTGAAACAACATACAGTTGCACCATGTATGACGTATTACCATTTGATCAGCAAGTGGTTCTCTTGTTCTTGACCTTTATATGGTTTTATATATCATTTATATGGTCATATAAATGACCATATTTATGTCAGGAGACAGGACTATTCATGTAATTGCAATGGCACGGGCTGGGAGATGCCCTCATAGATAGAAAGTCGGATTTTTAAATAGTTGTTTCTTAACAACTACAGAAGCAAAAGAAAACTTAGATGATTAGATGTTTTCAAATGTAGATCGTTGCTTCAACATGGACCATACCAATCGTATAGGTGGCTCATACATCACTCAAGACTGCTACAGTGCAGACCAAAAGTTTGGACACACCTTCTCATTCAAAGAGGTTGAATTCGTATTATGGCAAAAAAAAAAGCAGCTAAGTAAAGAAAAACGAGTGGCCATCATTACTTTAAGAAATGAAGGTCAGTCAGTCCGAAAAATTGGGAAAACTTTGAAAGTGTCCCCAAGTGCAGTCACAAAAACCATCAAGCGCTACAAAGAAACTGGCTCACATGCGGACCGCCCCAGGAAAGGAAGACCAAGAGTCACCTCTGCTGCGGAGGATAAGTTCATCCGAGTCACCAGCCTCAGAAATCGCAGGTTAACAGCAGCTCAGATCAGAGAGCAGGTCAATGCCACACAGGGTTCTAGCAGCAGACACATCTCTAGAACAACTGTTAAGAGGAGACTGTGTGAATCAGGCCTTCATGGTAGAATATCTGCTAGGAAACCACTGCTAAGGACAGGCAACAAGCAGAAGAGACTTGTTTGGGCTAAAGAACACAATAAAGAACACAATAAAGAAAACTCTTTGAATGAGAAGGTGTGTCCAAACCTTTGGTCTGTACTGTACATGTCTAAGGCCTTTTCACATTAAGGACTCGGGATCGTGTCAGTACATTTGACCCCAAAGTCTGGTTCATTTTGATCAGAGACAACACAAATCATATAAGTCAAAAGAATCCAGTGCCCGAGTACACTGCAAAAAGTGGTTTCAAGTACAGCACGGTGTATTCCTGCATGAACCAAATATATATATATATATATATATATATATATATATATATATATATGGATTGCTGTTTAGAATATGTGACATCAGTCTCCTCCGAAATGTCAGTGAGCATAGCATGTCAATCCTCAGAGGGCAAGTAGGAAGGCATGCGAGAGCATCGCTCGACATTTCTCCCGAAATATCTGTAATACAAGGAAGTTTAACTTCCCCATACTCTTCTTCTTATTGTCTTATTTTTGTTAATGGTGGCTCACAGACCACCTGCTGTACTGGAGAGGGTAAATACGCAAGTTTAACCAAGTATGGCAAAAAAAAAAAAAAATGTAAACGCTGGACAGAGGGGGAGTTTGCAATCGTTTATGGGCATGGTACAAATCAATTGTTCCTAGTGTGAAAACGTCCTAACATGGCCAAGAATCTCCTACTTAGACTGCTTATGGAAAACTGCCAACCTTGTTTACTCCCACCATACTGATTCACTTTTAAAACTTGAGTCCTTGAGAACTTTTCACAGCTTTGCTCTGAATGCTCATTGCTCAAAAATGTGTTTTTTCCTGTCAAAACCCAAGGTACAGAAGTCTCTATTACAGTGAATTCAAAGAGCTAGTCAGGTTGAAGGAGATTAGTGTACAAGACTTAAAATGGCCACAGTTTGTTAACCACTGGTTGAGGGTTGATATTGTCACTTGCTACATTTCATAATGTACAGGATGTGATAAGTGGAATGAATTCAAGCCCCAGCACTGACAAGCTGATACTGTTTGGCTCTTGAGCAAGGCCCTTAACCCTCTCTGTTCCTTGGGCACCATATCATGGCTCACACTGAATTCCAAGTCAAGCTTCCCAAAGAGCAGGGGGATATGCAAAGAAAAGACTTCGCTGAGACAAAGACTACTTCTTTCCAGGATCTTGAACCTTCATGGCACTCCATGCTTCAAGACAAAGAGATGAAGCTTGAAGATATAAAACAGGGGAGTCTGATCTTAACCACACTCATGAAGGGGTGTCCGGCTCCAAGTTTTCATTTCAACCAAACAGAAGCTGTACACGTTTAACCAATTGACCTTCTGACGGTCTTTAAACAAGGGTTGAGGTTTATTTTTAGCGCTCCTATTTGATTGGCATCTTTGGCATAAGGAGTCTTCATGCTTCTTCTCCGATGGGAGGATACTGTAATTGAAAGATCCTGTAGATGAAATCCAGATGGATTTTTTAGAAGGGAGGCTGTGCACTACTCCTCGGTTTCTGAGTAGAACTGTAGTGTGATTTCCTCGTCATCCACATTCCACCTGGCGTGTGAGAAAATATTTTCAGAGACTCCAAAGGTCTTATGACATCAGTTGTCGAGACATCTCAAACCAGATGCCTAGCGCATGACCAAAAAGTGACATCAGCTGCATGATGCTTTCATTTGGTACAAGCAAGCTAGCTTCTTCAGGTGCTTGTCTGAAGTTCGGTCTAAAAGCTGAGAAAAAATGCATACTCTGAACCAAAGGACAAGCAAGAAGATCCATTAAATGGTAGACTGCAAAGAGTAATTGTACATACTTCTTGTAGGGCTAATCTTTTGCCAAATTTATGCAAAGAAAATAAAACATATTAAACGATTAATTACTTAATTACTTTTAGAAAAGACAAATACAGAAATTTTAAATTTTTCTTGCCTTTCAATAAACTCTGTCCATCTGACAACAAGCTTTCATATTCCCTCATTAAAAAACCAAACCAGGGGACCAAATAGCTGAAAATCCGATGGAGGGAGATCAGGACTATAGGGAGGATGCTTTAACACCTCAAAACGAAGTTTTTGCAGAGTGTCGCCAGAAGTGTGAGGACCTGCATCGTCATTTAATAGCCGTCCTCTGCGTTTAGTCCGAAGTTTAGGCTTTAGCTCTTCAATAAGCGTCTCACTATAAAGAGTACTTTTGACTGTGGAGCGTTTTTCCTGATAAATGTTACAATATTGACCCTTCAGAATCCCAGAAAAACTGTAAGCATCAATTTTCCAACTGATGGTTGACTTTTGAACGTTTTCTTGGTCTTTAATTGTGGACGTTTCCGTTCCACACCTGCTCAGGGTCGCATTGATGAATCCATGTCTCGTCACCAGTAATGATTATCTTTAAGAAACTCCTACTTTCCTTAGAGTATCGGTACAGATTTTGTTTGCAGATACCCAAACACTTTGTCCGTACCTCAGACCACCAAAAGTAAATACTGTAAATAAATACATAAATATAAAAACAACCCTGTAAAAATCGCTGCACGTTGCTCTTCTTTCATGTAAATCACAAGTGGATCATCCATTTCTGCTTGCACTGAAAAAATGAACTGATGTAACACATTCACACCTGCACAGTAGTGACTGGGGAGACAGCAGCCTTGAACGGAAAGAGCAGATACGTTTTAATATAACCAAAGTGCGGATAATTTTTGACTCACCATCAGATTTGATTACTCATCTGCTCTTTTGGAGGCATCTTTATCTATAAATAATTACCTTGTATAAGCTCACCATAATGTTAAAATGACTTGCACTCGTATGCAGCCTGTCAAGTCTGGAATAGACGAGAAACAGCCCAAACCCAAAACAAGTACCGGGTTGGTTATAACAGTAGAATAGTAAAAGAAGAACAGTAGTTCGAGTGTAGCTGCATTAATGAGGACGCACACAGCTCGTCCCTGGTTTATTGAATTATGTATCGTTCCTCTGATCTGTGCGCTAATTTGGTCAGATGTTGCGCACCGCTCTGATCTTCTACAGAACGCCTCGAACGCAGCAAGCTCTTTGATGAGGACTGAGAAAGAACTGTTCTCACTGCTTTGTGTGTGTGTGTGTGTGTGTGTGTGTGTGTGTGTGTGTACCAATTTTACACAGAGTGCTAACTGGAGTGTCTACGAAGGTACTGCCTCTCATCACCATCTGCCGCTGCTCATAAAGGAGATGCTCTGTGCTAAACCGTCTATTATCTGATATGAACAGATACACCACATCAAATAAAAACACATTATGTTTTTCTTCACCGAGTGTAGGAGGGAATTATTGTCACCACAGTGCAGCCTGGATGGTTAACTCACTGCTGCCTGAACAGAATGTGCAAATAACCGGATATGATTTCTGAGCAGATTTGATGTCCAATGTCCCTGTAAATGAGGTGATAATTAGTAAAGATGGTGGCTCATTTATTCAGTCCTCATGGGTCCACTTGGTTCTGAGGACCTGAGATACCCTACCTGTGACCTGCACCAGCTAAGGTCCTAGTTCTGCTTAGTCTAATCAGGACCGGTCATGTATCTTACACGTGTTTTTATCTTTAATGATATGATCATGTGTGTAACATCGCCTGATACTCTTTATTACAACGAACACACAGAGGTCATTACAAGTCCACTCGCTCCTGGGGACCTGAGATCTGACCTATGACCTAATCAAGACAGGTCGGGCCTCATTTTACTGCCTCAGGTCCCGGACAGGACGTGCACAATGCCCCGAGATGATCCGAATGAACCTGTGTCTGCACGGTAACTGATGCTTCTGAAGGCGTAAGCATCCCAATCACCACTAGAAGGAAAAACAAGGTACAAGTGAGGTGCTGCCGATGCTTGCGTTCTCCCTGACCTCTGACCTCATTCAGGATAAGGTCTATGTATCCTCTGGACCACTGAGATTGGGATTTTCTTTGTCTCATGTTTAATGCAGCAACGAAGAGAGCGTTTTATTTTGCTATACAATTATAAATGAGATGGCAACAGACTACTTATAACTACTGTGGGTAGCTATAACGTTGGCTTAGTGGTTAGCACTGTCGCCTTGCACCTCAGGTCCCAGGTTCAGGTCTGTGTGCATGAAGTTTACACGTTCTTGGTGGGTTTCCTCCAGGTTCCCCGGTTTCCGTTCCAAAATTGCCCATAGTGTGCGGGTGTTGACCGGATGTCCTACTACGGGTGTAGAAACTGAGGTCAAGGCCAAGGTCCCTAGTTGGATTATAGAGGTAACTAGATGGATGGGTGTCTGTGAGAGTGTACAGGTGCATGAGTTTATATGGGTGAAGGAGTGTATGGGTGTCTGACAGTGTCAGAGTATCTATGAATGTTTATGAGAGTGCACAAGTGTTTATGGGTGTCAATGAGTGTGTATGAGTGTCTATGCACGTCTATGAGAAGGTATTAAAGTTTATGCCGGTATATATATGTATCTGTGGTTATGTTTGGGTATACGAGTGTCTATAAGGGTCTATGAGAGTGTACGGGTGGCTATGAGAGTGTATGAGTGTATGGGTATCTACAAGGGTCTACGAGAGTGTATGGGTGTCTACGAGGGTCTATGAGAGTGTACATGTGTCTACGATGGTTTATGCGAGTGTACGGGTGACTTTGAGGGTCTGTGAGAGTGTACGGGTGTCAAGGAGAGTGTGCTGAGCAAGGGATCTTTTCTAACACACACATCCCAGACGAACCAGTCGATTAAAGAGGAACACCGTTGTTATGATGATGAACAGAGATCGCTGACTCAGACCCCCTGCTGAGGCGTGTACACGGCTGTGTAAGAAACTTCTCTCAGGTGGGAGACGAAAAATTGCTGACTCTGTGCATGCTTTTCTGTGTGTGTGTGTGTGTGTGTGTGTGTGTGTGTCTGTGAGAGTGTGTGTGAGAGTGTGTGTGAGAGTGTGTGTGAGTGAGAGAGAGAGACGAGTACAGCCAGCTGCGCACAGCCGAGCCCTTATAACTACACTGATCATATCAGCTGTGACGGATGAGATGGATCAGCCTCATGGAGTGGGGGGGGAATCGGGGGAGGCTCATGTACACACGTACACACACGTACACCCAGATCAACACGCACGTTAGAGCTGTCCTGTTTAATAACTGCGAAACTTTCTGTATTTTTTAAAGCGCCCGAATACTCACAAAGCAGCACCAGCGCTACACGTTGAGGGGCGTGAATAAAAAGCATGAAGATTTTACCGATGGATTGATTTTACGGTTCTCTGACGACGCCGGAGCCATTTTAAGGAAGAACGTCCGCCATTTTAAAAACGCAATACCTGTAAAGTCAACGTTGAAAACTGTATTGTAAACATGTCACTTCTGGGACACACACACACATGCACACGATGTATGTTATAATTAAGTTTAATGACAAAATTGTCATCAATTATACACAAAATTGGTGTATAATTAAAAATATGCGCACCCTTTTATTCCAAGTGTTAAGTGACGCACGTTTAGGAAATGACAAACAACTCACGGTTTATTATTGTCGCATCTGGTTCAAAACAATCAAATACGATTAGAAGGCTTAATCTAGAGCTTGGAATGCTGACCTCAGTCTCACACACACACACATTCCGATAGTCACTCGACAAGCAAAGCTATTAGTCTCCAAAAACATGTCCACTAATATAATGTTTTAGAGCTTTGGGATATCGGCTAGAGAGTACAATACACACACACACACACACACACACACACACACACACACACACACACACACACACACACACACACACACACACACAGGAAAGTTTTCATGTGGGTCAGAAGCAGCTATCAGTCTGAACATCTCACTATTCAGCCATTTTTTGTGAAGAATACTTAGGACAGTGTAATAGGAGCAACCGGACCTGAACAAACACACACACACACACACACACACACACACACACACACACACACACACACACACACACACACACGCACTCCATTAAGTTTTTTAGAGTTTCGATCGTTCGTTTTACAAGTGGTGCTTACTGAAAACACTGTGTATGTGTGTGTGTGTGTGTGTGTGTGTGTGTGTGTTTGTGTCTGTGTGTGTTGTGTGTGTGTGTGTGTTGTGTGTGTGTGTGTGTGTTGTGTGTGTGTGTGTTGTGTGTGTGTGTGTGGAACCAGAGGCACTAAAACGGCACTTAACATCGACTCTGTGTGCATTTTCAGGCAGTGAGGTCATGATTACTGAAGTAATGAAGGTTTCTCAGCAGTAGTCTCTAGCGCCACCTTATTTCCTGCCTTTACACACACACACACACACACACACACACACACACACACACACCTCCCACTCCATCAGCTAATAGGAGGCAAATTCCTCCTCTCTTCACTCCTCCTAAATTCTTCAGCCAGCGAGGACGTACAGGAACGCCTCTTAAATCAATGGCTCGTTACAGCAGTGTGTGCGTGTGTTTGTCTGCTTGTCTGCAAGTGTGTGTGTGTGTCTCTGGCTGGTAAACAAGCCTGCGTGGTTGGACTTACACACACAGGCCTATAATTAACTGAGGAGACGCCAGGCAGCCTGAGCAGGCACGCTGCCAGCCCGGATCAGGCCCTAATTACCAACGCTGTCTCTGATAGAACAACACAGAAAGACACACACACACACACACACACACACACACAACTCTAAAAGGATCAGGCATTCACAGCGCCATTACAAACACCTCTAAGACTTACCCGGTCTAATTCCACTGAGTGCCGGTACATAAGTAAACACCTGTAGCCTGTAATCTCTCGTTCTAATCTCGGTACTGGAACCCACATGGTTCTAGTGGAACGTAGCAGTGTTCCTCCAATATCACCAGGAGTCTTTCATTTTTTTTTTTATTATTTATTGATTACACTGGTATGCATGATTTCTGATGTATCGAAAAAAACATATGTTTCTAAATGATTTTCACCTGCTGATTTCGAAAATGATATCCGTTTTTCTCTATCACGTAGGGTTTGCCTGATATTTTATGAAATTAAGTTACGTTTAATAAACTTGCGATAGAAACTTGTTGGCATGCATGTTTCGTGAGTGCGCCACGCCTGGCAGCACGTGTTTGGTGCATACAGCATGCTCACGTGAGAGCCAGTTTTATGCGCAGTCAGCTGACGTCAGCATTATCAGAGTCAACATGGCTGCCTCTGCGAGCGGTTACTCTAGACGAATTTGCGTTAATTCACCCGATTCATTTTGTTACATCTGCGGAAGCTATACTTTGCAGAAACAACGACAAAGGATAAATGAGTTTGTGAAGAAAGCTTACCATGCCTATTTTGGCATGAAGTTAGGAGATCAAGACAAATCATGGGCACCTCATGCGTTGAGGGTCTTAGAAACTGGAGCAAAGGCGTAAAGAAATCTCTTAACTTCGGAATACCAATGGTGTAGCACGAGCCCTTAAATCATGTTGATGACTGCTACTTTTGTATGGTAAATACTAGTGGATACAATACGAAGAATAAAAAGGACATTTTTTATCCGAATTTCCCTTCTGTGTTGCGACCGGTACCTCATGATGCGAGCATTCCTGTTCCAGTACCAAATGATGGGATATCAGCATGATGGCGGACTATTGCTGGATGATAAAAAGAGATTGTTCGTCAGACGAAGAGCACGCAAGAAAATCAAAGAAGAGACGGTTCTGTCCCTAAGATGGTTTATGGCCTACATGTACTTGGAACTGAATTTTAAACTGACGTTTCATTTTTTTTTATCAGGACTTTGTCATCTGTGATTGTAAACATCTCAACATCGTTATCAGCTTCTATGATTTTTATATCTAGGACTTTGAGAAACTTTTCTTTGCATTGTAATGACAAAGAACTAATTGTACAATTGTACTGTAATTTGTAAAACCGAGTAAACTTAATATTTGATTTGTAAAAAATTGACGTGATGGACAAATTCCTCTTACATATTTGAATTCAGCATGTCAAAATTGTGTGAAATAACCTTAAAAAGTAGAGACATCTGAAAAAAAAAATGCATACCAGTGTTATTAATTGATTATTGTTAGGTCAGGGCTCTTCAAACGCTCTTCAGGGTCTTCAAAGAGGGGTCCCAAAATTGTTGTTAAAATGGGGACCAAAAAGGGTTCTCAAAGATTGATCTCAAAACAGGTTTCACAAAGTGGGGTCCTTAAAGAGGATTCTCAAAGTGGGGAATCAAAAAGAGTTCTCAAAGTGGGGCCTAAAAGAGGGTACTTAAAGTGCGGTCTGAAATAGAGTTTTCCATAAGAGCCCCAAAAAGAGTTGTCAAAATCGGTCCCAAAGCCAAATTTTCTAATTCTTTTACAGTGGCTGAACCCCAAATCACCAAATCAACTGAAATCTAAACACTAGCTTAAAAAATCTCCTGAAATAGTCAAAACATCATTAAATGACACACACACTGCATTGCAATACGTTTATGTCCAGACCTTTAGTGTTTTTTTAGGTTTTTTTTTTTTTTGCTGACTCAATACCCAAAAAAAGAGCCAGTATTCCTTTCTGACTTCAGCCAAAAAAAAAATTTTTTATTCAGTGTTTTGCTACACCTCATTCATTGTGATTCAGTGCACCGCAATGCTATAATTATAGCACGCTAATAATTTGATTGGTTTCTCTGGCATAGAATTCTTTAGAATTCATAGAATTAAATAGAATTAATTCATAGAATTAAATAGCAAGTATGGTTGACAGATGATGTTTTTAAGATAAGGAATGCAGAAGGTCATTATTTGCAAAGTTTGTTTAAAATTGCAATAAGATGAAAAAAAAAAGGATTAAATTGAGACACTAATAAAATCACGATATCGCAAGACAAATCGAATCGCCACCTAGCTATCGTAATATTGTATTGGGTGACCGCTTGTGATTCCCAACCCTTAAACATTTGTTTGCGTGACCTGCTGTGCATGAAATTGTCAAATTAGAAAATATATAATTGTTTTTTTTTTATACCCAAAACTTCAAGTTTCTGTTGAATATTTTATTTAATCGAGAATCATAAAAAAAACAAATAAAAAAAAAAAAAAAAAAAACAAGCGGCTCGAATCTCGAAGGCAGGCGTTGGAGCTGAAACAGGAAGTTATCGGCTCAGACAGGCGAAACGCGCGTCCTGCTGTTAACATTGCCCGTAGCACTCTGACACACCTCAAGCTCTTACTTAAATCCTCTCACGCCTCACGTGTGCATGCGCATATGTGTGTGTGTGTATATGTATGTATGCATCTATGTATGAATGAATGAATGAATGCGCACGCGTGGACCTATCTGCCTCTAGGCGTAGGTGTTCGCGTCACTGAAGTATGCGTGGCCCGTACCGACTGTCTGGAACCAAAAACCAGCACCTGAGGTGAAAAATGAGCCTTCGAGCGCGCACAATGTCTGCGTATCTACTCTCCTGAAGGTCACACTCACGATTAGCGCCACTGTCCATCTGTATTTGTTTAACTAATGGGGGGAAAAATAGAGGCAAATAAAAAATAAAAAAAAAGTTTCCTTCTCCACGAATGACCTTTAAGGAGAGATAAGAAGGTCTGCTTAATGCGGCTTGGCTCTTCTGAAAAGGAAATCTTCTACACTCGCTCTCTCACTCGCTCTCTTGTTCACACACACATATTTGATGTAGAAATGCCTTCCAGTACTGCTCAGCCTTTTTTTTTGTTCCCCCCCCCCTCAAGACTTCAAGCCCACAGGTCTCCTACAGCTTGATCGACGACGGGTTAAAGTGTTCCTCCGCCACAAACAGCTCGTTGCGGTATTGGCTCGGTGCTGTGAGAAAAGGTCACAGGAAATAAATTTCTTTCAGGGTGCTTGAGGACCTGGAGTTGGGTGTATGTATGTGTGTGTGTGTATGTGCGTCAAGTTTGTGCTGATTGACAGGATTAGAGCAGGGCGGGCATTGTCTGTGTCTTTATGCAGCTCTGCACACATGTAAGATCTCGCTGGCTTTTTTTTTTTGGCAACTTGCGCTCAGGGTAGCGTCGGATTCCTGATAAGAGCGCCACCTTGGCATATTCTTTTGGTGTTTTGCACGTCCATCTCAAGATTCGACGTATACGAGTCCCTCTCATCATCGTCATCATATTTATTTAGTCATATGCTATCAATTTAGATTTAAACACTACTTTCTACTTTAAAAACTATTTTCTTTACACCCCTGCAACACACACACACACACTCTTCAGTCGCTTGTGTCTCCTAAAAAGACTGTCTGTAAATTATGGATGTGCGCAGACATGAAAGAAATGGATTTAAGTGATAAATGTAGAGGCTGTATGTGACCGAGTGTGTCTGTGTGAATGTGTGTGTATGTGTGACAGCGGGAGAAGAGAGAATAAGACGCGGTTTGAAGCGGCTGTGCTAAATTCGATCCGACACGGCATTACTAATCCCTCGCCGGTCCAAAAACAAACCCGATTCACGGGAAGGCTACTAGACGTCCGCGTGCGCGAGCGCCGAAGGAATAACCGAATAAGAAGAAAATCACAATAATTCATAGCGAGAGGTGGAGTAACACTGAAGAACTGGCACGTCTGTCCTGAAGCGAAGAGGGATTTATATCTGCCACGGAGAGTTAAAACTGAAATAATGACTTCCCCCGATCGTCCTCAGTCTTCTCTAAACGGCGCAGCAGCACAAAAAATAAAAACGCCAGACGCAGACACTAACAACGAGTGCTTCACCTGCATTTTTATTTGTCTTGTTTACTAGGAGCATGTGCCTTATGACGCCTTATACTCTTTAAATCGTTTAACCACCATCGAGTAAAACACAGAACTTCTGGAGGTTAGATTTGGTCCTCATTCCTAAGCAGAAATCTTGCAAGAATCCATTTTTCATGGATTGACAGGGTTGCCAGATCACACTGACAAAATCCCGCCTAGGCAGTGCTAAAACCCTGCCCACTCCGATAAAAACAAAAAAAAAACAACAAAAAAAAACAGGGCAAAAAATATCATTAGTAGTATACTTTATACTCGTACTAGTACAGACTCTTAATCAATCAATTATAAAACAATGGGCCGAATTCTTTCTATTTTAATTACAATATTTTTTTTAATCTAGCAAATGAAAATTAGCCTGTGCATGCATACATAAACAAGGATCATCACACCACGTATTGCATTTTAACTTATCTGAGTAGGAAACGTTTTAAGGTTTAATTTAAACAATTAGGCAGCTTGAATCTTTCAATGGCAAAATTTCTAGCTTTAAATTTTCTCCAAGTTCTGCAAGTTAAAAAAATTATCTGATCCATGACTCAAGTCGCTCTTGAACCTGAGCCGTGACTTTGGTCATCGGTGCCGCCCCTAGTTGCTATAGTGATGGCTCCTACTCCTAGTGTCTTGTACCGCAGACACTCTAAGTAACATATATATATTTTTTGTAAAGTGACTCTGGTGTCACTGCTTTGTAACAATCATAGCACATCTTTACGACATGCAAGTTTGCTGGTTTCTCAGTAAAAGTGACGAGCTGTGAGACGCTGCTGAATGCAACGATTGGCTGTTTATCTATTAATCAGCTGTTTAATTAACACTGCTGTAACGTAACTCAGAACAGGAGCTTATGGTCGTCCAACAGCGTTAAATCTAACCAAATACTACTGAAATTGTACAATATATGTTTCACTATGAAATTAGCCACTGTAATGTCCAGTAGTCGCCATGGTGTAAAGTGTTTCGTCATGCAATGAATAATAATCAGTTTTGCATTGATTATCGTTAATAAATGAGATGTAGATAAATTGGTTGAGTATGTGATCGTTTTTATAGTAACCGCTTACACACGGACTAACGTTTCTGTGACTTATCTCAACATTAACGATGGACGACCATATCACGGACACGCCTAAAGCTAATAAACTAATTTAAGAGTGTTTTCCTATTAAGGAGTTGTTTGTTTAAAGGGTGTCTATGATGCAAAATTCACTTTTTCAACATCCACAAGTAAAAAAAAAATTTTAACACCCCTTCTGTGTGGGGTGTTGAACACAGCGTTCAAATTTCCCGCTTGGTATGACATCATGCAAGGCAAGAAAGAAAAAAAAGGGGGAGGAGACACCTGGCGTAGCCCCTCCTCTGGCTAGACTCCGTGGCTGCATTTTGAAGTAATTTTCACCTTCTGTGATAGGATTTGCTAGAAAAAATAACTTCTGCAGAGGGGATGGTGTAGGGGCGGGGCAATAGCTCATTTGCATTTAAATGTAATTTGTAACGTCAGAATGCATGATCTGAACTGTATTTCAACTAGAAATAGCCCAAAGTAGCACAATATGGCCACTTTAACTTTTTCAGAAGTTTTTCAGAACCGAGGACGCCGAGTTCTCCTTCCCTTACGTTTTTCAATTTTTTTTTTCCATTAACCTTTAAACAGACACTCGTATCCGCTTTTGTCTCCTCTTCCTCTAATACCTCCTGTCACTTCTGCACTCGTCCAGCTGTTTTTGGTATGAGGTTGCGTGAAACAACCATCTGGTCAGCGATGTCGGGAGAAAGTGTTGCAGTGATGCAGGCAGATGTGTTGATGAGGTGCTTATCTGTGCTGAACATGCTTTAATGGGGACCGGAGCCTTCACAGAGCCTTGGCATTTTCGTTCGGCAGAATAGTTTAAATTTACATTTCAGCGCGCCCTATGAGGGACTATGAGTAAAGTGCAGCGAGGGGGGGGGATAAAACATCAGTTTGGTCAGTTATTGCACCGCAGGTTTATTTCATCAGCGTGTAGCGCTCTGCAAATGTCGAGTCGCTGCCAAGAGGTGTGACGAGCCAAGATTAAAATTTTTACATCATGATATGAACTTAGCCTTTCATTTTCCTGATGGATTATCATAGAATATTAAAGAGATGTTTATTTTCTTATAGAACTGTACCGCATTGAACCAAGGACTGATTAATATGTAATAATAGTTTGTCTATATTAAAGCAAATAAACTATTTTTTTCTAATAATTATTAATACTATTAAACTTTCTTTCATTCCTTTTACACCACAGCAGCTTGCCAACAATTTCATGTTTTATTTATTTAATAATTACAGGCACACTATTAACTTTAAATCCTTTAATGTTGTGGAACATCCAGGAAACAACTCCAGACTTTTTAATATTTATTTATTTATTTATTTTAAAGATTGGTTCAAGTTGACTGTCCTTTCAACAGTATTTTTAATTAACCATTTTTAACCAGGAACTATCTATGAACTATCAGGAATAAAAATAAAAAAAAACACTTTAATATGAACTTGTGATTTGGTTTAGCGCCGCACTACTGTCAGAGCTGCCGCAGCTGCTTGCCTTGGAAACGGATCAATATCCTGAACATACATGCACACACATGTATCGGTGTGCGTGTGATGATATACTGTATATCTATCTATCTATCTATCTATCTATCTATCTATCTATCTATAAACGTAAATACCAATGTGGATATCTGTTCTGTTACCGTGCTGCAATGAAAAAATAACTAATACCTAATATATGTTTACATCCAGGGCCTGTATAATACCGTTACATGTTAAATGTAGGGCATACAAACTTTTGCACTTGCCAAGAAATACAGAATTATGGATATGTAGGATTGTATATAAGGAAAAAATATTACATTTTATTGGTGCTAAAAAATATAAGCGTATGACAACGTATAGTACAGTAGAGCAAAAGTTTGTACACCTTTCAGAACTGTGCTATAGTATGTAAAGGACTGCTAAGTAAATACTGAATTTAGGAATATGAATATACCTGTACACAGACACACACGTAGGTGTGTCTATATTTCTCAAGCTACCTTTCTATCTATCCATGCACATATTGGTGTGTAAATCTGTTCTGTTCCCGATCTGGAACTTGCATCATGATACGACACGACACAACGCGTCTTCGCTTCTCACAATCTGTCTGGAAGCTGATGATGGGGAATCCCGAGCTGCATCTCATTGTCTTTGATATGGTAATAAATAAATACATATTACAAAAAAAAAAAACAAAAAAAAAAGCCACGAAGATAAACCGTCTTGGTTGGAATTAACGCAGGCTAACATTTAAAGGCGGGTGTAATAAAAACATATGAGCAGCCGGATGCCGTTAGAGGCAGCAGTCATGGAGGAAGAAAGAAAAGAAGGGGGGGGGGGGGCATGGCACACTTACACGATCGTGCACTCAACCTTCCTAGCAGCAGCAGCTCTCCGACTTCACTCCTTCAGCCCACTCCTTCATAAATAATTCATGCCGTCATTAATTATTCATTACAACATTCCAAATAACAACAATGACAACGCGGCTTTGTTTCCAGCCGTGCGGCGGCAGGCCAGTTGCCATGGGAGCGCGTGATAAACAATGCGATTCCCAGATGATTCCTCTTTGTGGGGATGTTACGCACTCGACGGAGAACAAAGTAGGTCAGAGTAAAACAGCTCTCGAGGGGATTGGAGAGTTTAACACGGTAACAAAAGTAATTAAGTAAAAGTAGATACTCGACAGTTCGGGATGCACTGATCCGTATCTTTCTTTCTTTCCTTTTTTTTTTTAATACAATGCTGATATCTGAGCGCTGCGTGTCAAATGATACCTGATACAACATGCGCGCAATAATCGAAAAGTCGTTCCGCAGAAAAGAACCAAGATATCGGTGTTCTAGTTATTTATGTCCACAACCAGGAGTATCGAGTCAGTCAACGTTCAGTGGCTTTCATTTTCATACGCCTCCACAGGGCGTGCAAACTTTTGCACTCGACCACCAAGAAATGCACTAATCAAATACTAATTTATGTATGTTTGCATATATAGGATTGTATATAAGGAAAAAATATTGAATCGATGCATTTGTTCTGAAAAGTATATTCGTATAGTAAAGTATTATTGCAAAAGTTTGTACACCCCCAGGAAAAAATTAATGAGGAAAGAATGAGTGCTGCTCTGCCTAAAACTATAATTAACAACAGGATGGTGTGAGGCAGCCTGACACCAAAGAAATTTATCAACAATATATGTCTTATTATTTATTAAGATGTTTAACTTGATTAACGCCTTGTTGCTGCAAGTTTAACAGTTTTTTTTTCCTTTTTAAAATAATACTAAAACTCTGGAAACTCGTTGAAAATTAATAATAAAAAAATGAATGGAAAAAAAATTATAATAAAAAACTGTTTAGAATAAAAAATTTCTTATGAATAAAAATTTTAAAAATGTACAAAAAATGTTTTTTAATGAAAACTTCAACTACATGTAATCAATAATACTGTAAATTATCAGCACTGATCCCCGCCTTAAAAAAAAAAAACTGCCATTACAAAAAAAAATGTTAAACCAAATATATTTTGTTTACTATAAATAAAATTATTACAATTATAAATACAATTAAAAAATTATAATAAATGCTAAAATATATGCAAGAAAAATATATTTTAATAGAATTTAAATACATTTGAAAATGTTTTTAAAAATGTATACAAAACTGTACGCAACCAATATTATTATATCAGCATTAATTTCTCCCCTTCCCACAAAAAAAAGAAGGAAAAATAAATAAATTATAAAATCCCCTGTTCCCCAAACTCCCATTGTTCGGCATCTAAACCTACTGTAGATGTTCATGTATCTAAAAGCTCCTCCTACAAGCTGTAGGACTCGAGACATCTTATTTAACGGATTACGTTTGGCCCAGAAAGCACTGTGGCGTAAATTTTCTTTTTTCTGGCTGAACTTTTCCTTTTGCGACGTCTCTCCGAGCTTTTACGAGAGCCAGGGACCCAAACAAACGGGAGAGAGCGGGCGTGAGCTCAAAAACGCACTTAAAAACTTGGTTGAGGAGTTTTCTCACACACTCGTTTTCCTTTCTCACACACACACACACACACACACACACACACACACACACACACACACACACACACACACACACACACACACACACACACACAAGATGAGCAGTACTGAGTAAAATACCACAGATGTGTGTGTGGGTGCCAGAAAGAGTTTTTCACACTGGGGTCAGCCAGGCCGCGAGTGGACTGAATCAGGGGAACTGTTAGAGATAATAGGAAGATACTGTGCGCTAGATTTTTCTTGCCACACACACACACACACACACACATATATTATATATATCTTGATGGACAGGGGTTGTGAAAAATAAGTGTGTGTGTGTACATGTGTTGAGCCTCACCTCTGGTGTGTTTTTCTTAAACTCGCGGCTCTGGTCGATGAGCTTTTTCCTGGACTGTTCGCTCTCATCTTGTCTGTTGGCCAATAACGTGGCAGTGGTGTCTAGTTCTCTCTACAGGGAAAAAACACACACACACAGGCGAGTAATTACACACTGCTCGGCATGGGGGTAGATCATTTGCATACACAGACAAACACTGCATGGCAGACAGGAATCCCAAGACAGGAGCGAAGCCATCAGAACGTGTGAACACCTCCGCGGTGGTGCCATCAACAACGGGAGAAGCGTGTGTTTAGCACCAGGGGACCGCGAGTTGCCGACGTAACACACACGCACGCACGCACGCACTTTGGAAGAACCGAAGGCTGCTCGAATCGTTTTCTGATTAGGGTCAGGGTGGGATGACTATTCACATGGTTCACATTACGCTCCAAATTCAAAGACATACTTTTGCCCCAGCATGATGCCGCTTCGCACTCCCACTCTACTGTTCAGCGATTAACAACAACAACAACAACAACAAAATAAACACTGACAGCTTATAACAGCCTCAATATTTTTTACATACATTTCCAAGAAAAGAAACAAAAATGTTTTAATTAATGAAGACGTCTTAAACAGAGTCTGATGAATCCAGCATTCACAGTACAGTGATGAAACGCTTAGCCGAAGTAAAACCTTTGAACGCTGCAAAACGTTTTAAAGAAGGCCGTAAGTCAGTGAATGACGATCCCGGCCGATGTGGCTCTTTGATCCTTGAAAATCAACAGTTAACTTGTTGCCAACTTACAGGAGAGACGCATCTGTCTGTGGGAACTGTACACACCTTCATTCACCAACACCACTTGCACGTTACAGGAACTCGGCTGGGAGTCATTGCCATATACAGTGCTGACCGCACTCCAAGACATTTCCCCACGTTCGAGCCATTAAAGGAGTTCCAGCGAGGCCGGAGTTTCAAACATGAAGCAGGCAGGCAGTGTCCGGCGTACTGAGAAAACCATCTATGCTACTCAAGCACTAGTGAAACACTTGGATAAGTGCATTAATGTAGCAGGGGATCAAATCTACAGTATACATACATATATATAATAAAACTGTAAAGTGGGCGTGTCATGTAAAAGATATTTGCAAAAAGATAAATTACGTAGACCTAAGATGAGTAATACAACACCTTAAAAAGTTTTTTGGAATTTCTGCCCATTTGTCTGTCTGTTTTCTTTGTTTGTGCACGCATCACGTAAAAACTACTGAACGAATTTTAATTGGGTTTCCACAGGTGCATTTGACAGAGCTTTAGGCAACATATAAGCTTTGTTTCATCACAATCAGCCCACGCGAAGAGAAGATATGCTACTTTGAAAATTAAATAGAAAACGCTCTTACATCATTAAAAAAAATTTATTTAAAAAATTCATCTTGAAAGACATGGAAAATATACATCGACCTGAAAAAGCAGCAATTTATGATCAGACACAGACATTTTTTTTTAAAAGTCAGTTCCGCCAAGTATGAATCCAAAAATCTTCTGGGAATTTTAACCCACATTAATATCTATAAAGAATCTAAACTAAAACAAAATTCAAGCTGAACAATCTGTTACTACTGGTTTAGAGTAATCTCATGAGAAGAAAATAATTAGGAATTTTATATAAATTTTATTTTATACGTTTTTTTCTCTTAATGCATCATTAAAAAAAATCATTTCAGGGCGAGTCAAATAAATAGCTTAAAAATATTAAACTAGATAAATAACTAAATAAATGAGTAAATCTAAATTACATACATTAAACAATTTAAAATTATTTTTTCTACCTTTATATCCATATCTTATTTAAAATTAAAATAAACCCATTATAAAATCAAGACTATTTCCAGACAATTCTTTTCAAAAGCAGAAAATTTTGCTAGAACAAGAGTTTGATTTTTTAAAAATCTTTATTAAAAAATTTATAAAACTTCATAAGAAATTATAGAAACAATAAACTTTCAACTTGCTATCATATTACTCTTCAGAGTGTAAAAACATCCAGACACCTCTTAAGCTCTCACATGAAGTGTAAGTAGATCTACGTGAGACTATTTGCAATAAACACAACACGTAATAAAAATAATAAGAAAAAACACTGTGTTTTAACTAAGATTCCCTGGAAGAAGAATTTAGTTGATCAGTTGATGAAACGGTTCAATTTTTAGCCCTGGTTATCGCACTATGAGCTCTTCAATCCTTCGAGGTAGTTTTAATAAAATCATCACGAAGATCACACTTTAACTTTTTAAAACGTCTTGCTTTCAAAGGCCAGGAAAATCCTCTCAAACTGTGGTCACACTCGGCAACAAGCTCCACTTCACTACAATAGTCTGCTGTCGCCCGTGGTCGTCATCATGACCTCAGGAATAAACTGGAAAATCCAGACGCCTGGCACTTCACACAAATCTTTCAAGGGCGCTAATGCAGGGTAAAGGGGGGGGGGGTACTAATCGCAAGTTAGGTGGGGTTAAATGCTAGTCGGAGGGTAAATGCCAGTCAGAGGAGTGCAAAGCAGCTAGTTAGGGGAGCGCAAAGCGGCTAGTCAGGGGAGAAAAAAGGCTAGTCTGAGGGGTTAAACGCTAGTCAGAAGTAGGTAGTCGTACCATGCTTTTCCCCCCCTGATTAAACCCCACCCACTTTCCAACCAAAACTCAAAAACTTAAAGTTTTAAGATTAAGAAGTTCGGTGTTTTCTATATTTCCAAACAGGAGCCGCTTCACTGCCCTTCGATCCGTCCCAGCCGGAAATCGGGAGTTTGTACACTGAGGCCACTCACCACTTCACTCGACACACTCAGCCGTCTGAGAGAGAGCCTCACACATGTTCTCCAGATGCTACCTTAATCACCCTTGCATAAACAGCAACCCTGCACCACGACAACACAAACACGAAACATGCAAACAACCAAACAAATCCGCTCCTCTTACATGCCTTGAGCCACAGGTGCGGATATATATTATAGTTTAATGCATGTGTAAAGAGGTTTTATAGCACTGCTCACGTGTTTACACGACGGCAGCTATGAGAAGAAAGAAAAAACAAACAAACAAAAAAAAAACAGGAAGAGCACAAAAAAAACTACAAAGAAAGAGGTGGCATGGTGCCAAACTGCGTGACCCTCTAACTAAGTAGAGCAGGAGCATGAAACTGGAGCGAGCGCTTCCTCCTTACTGTTCCCCCCTCGGTTAGGTGCGCACCCTCGAGAGTGATTAGCAGACGCCGCCGTTACGTTTATTATGCAAACTAATAGGCTAATCACTTAAAAACCTGATTACCAGGGGGCCACGCGGATCCTCATTTAAGTACGCCAGACTCTTTGGACTGCTCCAGCTGAGGCGCCACGGGAGCGCGAAGAGATGATTAACACTCCGCTCATTCTCCTCATCATCATCATCGCCATGATCTCACACACGCAACCATACACACAGAGCCAAGATGTGGAAAATTGACATGTGTATCAAAGGCCACATAAAGCTTCCTGACAATAAGGTGTTTCTGCCTGGTCTGGTTACACCAGAACAACGCAACACACACACATATACAAACACACACACACACACACACACACACACAGGTTTGATCGGGTTTGCTAATCATTCGTAACCACATGTTCTCACCTGAGGGGATAAAAAAAAAAAAAAAAAGTCTGCCAAATGTCAAGCAGCGTCTCAAATCCCGTTGCTACGACCTCTTACTTACACGCTCGTACTGTGGAGTAATCAGCAAGATTAGCGCCTTCAGTATGTTTTTATGTGTTTGTACAAGAAAAGGTCTGTTAAATCCAATAAACATGTTTGAAAAGCCTCGGCGCTACCTGAGGTCGGATTGCTAATTAACCCCGAGAAATGGAAACGCTTCAGGATGCGCCGCAACAGGAACGATCCCGCTAATGACACGGATACTTGCTAGCAATTACGTTTTTAAATCATTAAACGACGACATACTGTTCGTCTATACATTTAATATTTTGTGTGGAACGTCTCAAAAACAGAATCTTAATCAGCCCTGAAGACTTCGCCGTGGAGGAGAAAACCCATGTTAGCGCTTTAGCTCGGTTGTTACGAAGCAGTAACACCAGAGACCCCTTATACAGCTCAGTACTATTCGTAAGGACGGCACATTCTTGCGTTCACAAATCTTGCGAACGTTAGGCGCTCTAAAATTTAAGACTTCCTTAAAGAAACGATGCCACAGCTTTTACAGAAAACATAAACTGCTTCCATCTTCATCAAAAGTTTCTTTTGCGGTTTCTTTTTCTTCTAAGTTTATGAGCGATGGGTGCCCATACTGCCACCTACTGGACTGCAGTGTGACATGACTACATAACATGACGTTTAAACGTTCAAGGTGGAGACACTACCCGCAGACTAGCATTTAACCCCACCTGACTTGCGACTTAACGCCAGTCAGGGGAGAAAAAAAGCTAGTCTGAGAATTGAAAATATATTCTAATAATCTACTGAATATATACAGCTAGCTTGAGTATAAACAAAAAAAAAAAGTCAAATGTATTTTCGTAAAATGTGCATTACATCACTGTTGGAAAATGGTGGGAAAATGGGTGGGACTTCTGTGTAGTATCAATTAATATTGGAGCACTAGCAACATTGTTCCAAAATCATCTATGTTTGTTATTTTGTTTTTGTTGTACCTTGCACTAACATATCCCGAGGTTACATTTTGTACGTTTCCCAACGCAAAAATAACGAGTTGATTACATCTTCACACGAAAAGGCGTCTGATAATAAACCCGTATTTTTGGTGAACCGGTTAGCTTTAAGCGTAAACACAGTCAAGCGACTGATCACAATAAACAAGACGTACAGGTTTAACGTGAAAAAGACATTTTTGTCTCTATTAACTTTTCCGCAAAACAAAGAAAGGGAAGAAAAAAAAAAACAAAAAAAAAAACAAAGCAACTTTGTGTTTCATCACCATCCGGAAAGCCGCTTAATGAATGCGACGGCGCTCTGGTACAGAACCGATACTGATAAGCCTCTGGTCAATTCTGAGCCAATAGCCGTGGAGTACCGATGCTATCACATGTTTGCGTGTGCATATTTGCAGCGAGGCGTGACGTCCCACGCTGTGTGTGGCAGCGGTGGGAACGGAGGCAGCGAGGGGGGAGGAGAGAGGGAGGAAGGGACGGAGGGAGGGAGAAAGGGAAGGGGGGTTGGGGGGGGATGAAAAAGGCCAAACAGGCTCGGTTAATAGCGTTATAATTTTCCTAATAGAAGCGTTCGGCTGGCTGCGAGTGCCGGCGCTTGTCTGCGTTAATTTCTGCTCGGTAGTAAACGCTGATGGAACAGATTACGGCCGCTCCCGAGAGAGCCTCCGAGCTGCCAGGAGAGACGGCGTAGAGAAAGTCAGTGAGAGAGAGAGAGAGAGAAGGAGTAAAAAAACAGGAAAGAAATAAAGGTTACAGGAGAAAGATAAAAAGATGAGAGAAAAGGTGAAGAAAGTAGAGGAATATGAGGCGGGAGAGAAAGAAAAAAAAGACAGATAAAGAAAAAAGAAAACAAGAAGGAACAAAAGAAAAAGACAGATAAGGAGAGAGAGAGAGAAAAACAGAGAAGTTGTGAAAAAGCTGAACAGAATAAAAGCGAGAAACTAAAAGGCACAAGAGACAGCCAAGGAAACGGCCATCGTTTTGCTCAAATTGCTGGTTTAATGAAGTGACTCCTCACTGACCCAACTCACACACACACACACACATACATACACGCACACATACATACACGCACACATACATACGCACACACATACATACGCACACACACGCACGCACACACACGCACGCACACACACGCACGCACACACACGCACACACACGCACACACACGCACACACACGCACACACACGCACACACACGCACACACACGCACACACACGCACACACACACACAATTATGCTGCAGACTCATTAGGCAGGAGGGAGGGGGTTCGTGGATCTACAGCAGGACTGAACCCTGCACTCAGGACCATGGGGAGGTGCTCGAGCAAATACTCAACACTCTCTCTATATATATATTCCCCCACTAGATCTCTCTATCGTCTCCCTCCCTCTATTTCCTCCCTCTTATACATCTCTCCATCTTTCTCTACATTCTCCCTCTCCATCCTCGCTTCTTCTATCTCGCCATTATCCCTCTCTCCATCCCTCCATTTTCCACCTCACTATCCCTCCATTATCTCTTCTTTTATCTCTCCATTCCTCCTCTCTCTCTCTTCCTTCTATTCTACCTTTCTCCATGTCTCCATCCCCTCATCTCTCTCTAAATTCTCTCTCTCTCCATCTCCTCCCTCAACCCCTCTATTACTCATGCTGACATTCTCACTCTCGCAGCCTATCATTGGGAAAATTACACCAAACAAGCGCGGTCCTCGTGCGAGTGGGAGAACGAGGGCGAAACCCCAAATCCGAAGCCGGAGCGGGCGTGAAGCGGAGCGCGACACTCCGAGACGTTGGGAGATTTTCGCCTCGTCAGCGCTGACTAATGCCCGCAGCTGTGTACACAACACAGATCTGCCTGCCCTCGCGCCTTTTTTGTGTTGATTAGCCAGATTTGCCGTGGGACCTCGGCGTTGAGCTGCTACATCATGGTTTTTAAAAGCGACGCCGCATTTTACAGAGAAATATTACTTCCATCTTACAGTTCTGACTGAACCAGTGGAGAAGAACGCGAGCCGAATAAAGAAACGGCAGTAACTTTGAAACTACCACAATTACTACACATTTGATTGTTTTTACACTCTACGAACACATCGTTCATTGAGAGTAAAGCGTAGTTTGCGTTGGTCCCAGAGAAACTTCACAGTTCTTTCCGAAGACTTTCCCACGGCGGGAAAGACTTTCTCCTGCATGTTCGCCAACACTGGAGACTCCTTCCACAAAATGTAATACGTTTTAGATTTTTTTCTCTGAGCAAGATGTAACTATAGAAACGATAACGTAATAAAATTTCAGCTTCAGTCAACCTAAAAAAATTTAAAAATAAATAAGTTTTGTTGTGTCATAATGAAGAATTTCGAAGAAAAAAAATCGAAAAAATTGTAACAAAAAAAAAAAATTGTAACAAAAAAATATATATATATAACAAAAAAGTTTAACTAGTTTACACTGTAATAAGGAGATACTTAACTTCAAATACGGTATTAAAAGTTACATGTAGTCATTTTGTTTACATCGTAATGGAAGTATTGTGTAGATCATTTAAAGCGATTTGTTTTTGGGAACTAGCGGGAACATAATTGTTCACAAAATAGCAATATAGCCAAAAAACTGTATACAATTATCGATTGCGTACGTCTAAACAATCTTTATTAGACGTTGCTAGTTTTGTTCGGACCAAAAGCGCATGTTAACGACAGTCCTATTTGTTTTTTGCCTTTGGGGGGGTGGTTGTGTGTGTGTGTTGTTAACGTTGCTTCCCCAAGGTCCTTCAGTTCCTAAGCGTGACTCGTATGTCAGTTTAATAATCATGCTCTCAGTCTGTTCTAGCTCTACACACTCTCTATTAGCGAAAGGGGTGCGACGCAACACACACGCACACACAACTGAGTGTGGCGAGACACGCTAATATTTGCTTCGAGGCTCGAAATAAAAACAAGAGCAGATTAGTAGGCAGCATGGTCACAACGCTCGCGAAGCTGATTTAAAGCCGTCTTGAACAGGACGACAAACACACGCCGTCTGTCCACGACTCTCCTTTTTGGGTTTTTTTTCCCCCATACTTGTACATTTTATTCCTCTGCTAATCCTTTGAAACTGCCTATCGCGTGGTTCGTATGGTGTGAGGATAAAGCTAGCTAAGACAAACGTATATAGGTCCCCATAAACCCTAACAGGAATGTGTGTTTGAGTTTAATACCAAATATCGTGGGGTTAAAAAGGACCCGGGATAACATTAGATCGTAAGTGTAAAATAATGTCTGCTACACTTCAGGTCAATCAGGGACAGGTTGTGGAAAGATGAACTCGCGTATGCGTCCACGGAGACGCCGTAACATCCGACGTCGGAGTGTCGCGTCCTGGCCGAGATCGCTTCAAGAATGTCACACGACGTATGCCCAGGTTTGCGTTCCCCAGACACAACACGGTTACACAAATAAAAAAAAGAAGGAAAATCTAAAAAGAAAAGATGATTAAAAAGAAATCTCATATTAAATACAAATAAATAAAGAAATTTAATAAGCAAACTCAATAATAAACCAAAACGGTGTGTTCATACAAACATGTATTTGTTTTTTTGGGGAAAAAAAAATTGTTAATTGTGGAAGCACCACATTTCCATATTATTATTATATTTTATTGCAATTTGTACAAAAACTAATAAAATGTAATTTTTTTTTTTAAAAAGGAGAAAAAAAAAGTGTGCTCAGATGGTGTATAGTGAGGACCGACTTGGAAGAATGCCTGCAGACTTGATTTGGGACGAGCCCCCGTGTTGGCAAACACACACAAAAAGAGAGGGAGAAGGAGATCCACACGACTGTGTTGAGAGAGTGAAAGAGTGAGAGAGGCGGCGTGTTCTCTGGTGGGTCAGGGGGAAGCCATGGGGCTTTACATTAGCTCAATTTCACGCTGACCACTGAGGACCACGACAGGCCGGGTCACCAGCTGGCCTCTGTGTGTGTGTGTGTGTGTGTGTGTGTGTGAGAGAGGATTCCTGTGACCTGCATTCAGACTCCTTAAGATGGTGTAAAGACTCCGGCTCTAACAGCAGACGTATCAAATGTATGTCCAAAGCATGATTACACCCCCGCCCCCCAACACACACCGATTAACGGGACAAAGCGCGACGTAGCGGCACGCGCGCGAAGAACGCCGTACAGCGTCGCACACACAGATTCATTCTCATTATGGCGTTCATGTCGCATTAGGCTGAATTTGGGAGGCGATTATCAGGCACGCTTCATTACGCCGCAGCGCTGAACGAGCTGATGGATGAAGCGGTTGCGTCCTAACCGACCGCTCCGCGCTGATCGATGTGCTCCTCCGCTAATCCAACAGGGATCCGGTTTCAGCGGTTTCTCAAAGCACAAACACCAAATATCCGACGATTTTTTGTTGTTGTTTCAACGTCTGTGTATTTATTAGCAATGAGAACACGTTTTGTTTTGTTTTCCTTCTAGCTTAATTTTCTTTTAATCACTGGAATTTATGCAGCGACCTGGTTTTAGGTAACTAATTCCTACAAACCACGGAGAAAAATACTAATATCTGAAGTGAATCTGTTTTAAGTAATCAAACAATGAGTGTTTACACTTCGAAATGTCCTTTTCAGCGCTGGAAAGCTAACGTGAAACACTGAAGCCCTGTAGAATTCTCAATTCCAATTGATCAAAAGTTTGTTCATATCTTTTAAATGTCAGCTACTGAGGTCCTGTCCAAAACGTATCCTGACTCTGAGTTGCGCATGCCTTAAGCATGTGTTTTTTGGCTTTCAGAGTGCATTTCAAGAACGAGAATCTTCTACATGAAGTGTGATGCGTATTTAAGTACTAATTATGCGAGCTAACTGTTCTAGGACCAAACGATTAAAAAAAAACAAAAAAAGAAAGAAAATTATAAATCACATTGTGATTATTTTGACATGTTGTGGTTGCGATTTAAACCACGATATGTAACTATTAAATGGTAACAATTCATACACAAGGACTTATAAGGCAAACATAATTGTTAGTAGGGATGTTAATGATAATCGTTAATCTCTTAACTGCTGCTAAGAATTTAGCAGATTTTTATTTACCAGTATTTTTAAATTGCTTGTTTGTTTTGTATAATATTTCACTGTAGTATAACAGCACTTCCCCTTATGTTTCATTCATTAATTAATATATTACCGTTCCTTCTAATAGAGAAAGAACCCATACATATCTTAATAGTTTCAAATTAGTTAATTATAACCAGACAAACATTTGTCCCGGAGTTTAAACTTTATTTAAACAGTTCCTGCGACGCAATCCAGTGCCCCCACCCCCCAAGTCAAAGAAAGTCATGAATCTTCAAATAAAGTTATTAGTGAGCATGTAAGAACAATATCTAGTCAGCATGGCTAAGCTAATAAGAGATTACAGCTGGGTTGTCGAGATTATCGCTACATGCAAACCAAACCGTATCGGTTAATACATTTTAATCGGTTACATTTTTAACAGGATTACATCAATTAACGCCTTTAGTAGATATATATTTGAACATTTTATATTCGGTCACCTAATACTCTTGATGTGTTAAGGCTCAAGAATGTAAGCCTATAAATTCTCCCAACACTATCCATCGTTCTAGAAATTCCAGCTATCCGACAACACGCGTGGACCACGTTTGAAAAATAAAGTGCGGTGGACAACGAGGACGGCCCTGAGGAACACCGCATTCTTTATGTTTCGATTCTTTCACCGCTGAGAACTTCCAGACTGACACAAACCAGACCAGCAAGAAAACCCCAAACCAAACCGCTGGAAGCTCCGTCAGCATCACACCGAATAAAAAACAACAAGAAAAAAAAAGAAAAAAAGAAAAAAAAAAAACACTTTCCGCCATCAACCTGAGTGTTTCTTTTTCACCCTTGTTACACCGTAGCTTGCTTTGCGTCTCGTCTTCACAGGCATTTAACCCCACCCCCCCGCACCATCTCGTCCTCGTTCAGGCCCCCACATCCCCCAAAAGCCTCCACATTCCTCGAATGCTCACTCAGCTATGCCATGTCTAATTAAGAGAAATTACACAGTGCATGAGGGATGCGGAGGAGTGCAGCAGGCGCCGGCGCCCAATCTCTACGTCTTACGGAGGAGCTGACGGTAGCAGAGGGGGGAGGGAACGAGGGGGAGGAAAAGAAAAAAAATTGCTTGCATCTCAAACCTGATGATTAATTAGCGCTGGTTATCGTTGCTGCTTCTTTTTAAAGTAATTGGAAGACCGGTGGTGAGCTGGTAGTAAAAAAAAAAAAAAAAGAATAAGGACAGAAATATAAAAAAAAAGGGGGCGGGGGAAACAAGCTGTGAAAGGCTGTTGAGTCAAAAACAAGAACTTCCAGAATAAAAAAAAATTTTTTTTTAAACTTTGAATGTGCTATAGAGAACCACTTTTTCAAAATTATTATTAATAAATACATGTACTTCCATGAAGTTTACCTCGAAATGTACAAAAGGTGACAACAAAAGTCACATTATATCCAACAAACAAGCCCAACTGAGTAGCATAATATTGCTTGGCATTTTATTTATTTTTTTATTTATTTAAAAAGGGGTCAGAAATTCATCCTCACCCCCAGACCCAATTCTTTCCAGGTTCATTAATTATTATTCGGAATAATAAATGAATAAAGAGAGAGAGCGAGTTTTCCCGGACGCTGGCATCAAGTAGGTACGCAGACAGACAGACGGCCGATTGTTAGCCGTGACGAGCGCGTATTGTCGCATGACATCAGCCGAACGAAACGACGCGGGCACGTCTCCCCGACACAGCGATCTTTATCTCTGTGGCGCTTTTGTGTGGCAGAGGGCAGAAAGTGGGACGCGTGCCCACGCCCGTCTGCGCCGCGCACCCGAACGCGACAACGCTGTCTCCTGCATAGATACGCCCACGGCTGCACTTTTATTTGTCAAAACAATAATGCTTCCTGTCTGAGGTGCGCTCAGTGGGATCTGCTTCTGCCCCTCCCTGTTTCATCACGCATGGTTCGATCCGGCTGATACATGCGCGCAATTCCGACCGTACCATTTCGGCGACGTAGGGAAGACGGGATATTGAGGGATGAGTTCAAGGTGCGATGGTGTACAGATACACCACTGACACCACAAAAAACAGCTTTTTTTTTATCTCGCAGTGCGTCGGATATGAAACCACACTGCAGCGTGGGTTGTGTGTGTGAGTGTGTGTTTTTTTTTTTTTTTTAAGGTGAAACCAAAATTGTGTGTAAAAAGCAAGATCTGTACTCAAATTAGCTCGTTTTTTTTTTTTTTTTTTTGCACAACAATTCAGTAGGATCATTTCAAAAGAAAGAAAAAAAGCAAGCATAGTTCATGATTTTATGCACCGTCACGTGATGGGCTGATTGCATGAATAAGTCTAAATCCAATAATTATCGACATTTTAGGAGATTCCTCTGTAACAGGCTTGTAATTATGGACGGGTCCGGACAAGGAACGTTTCATGAACGCAGGCCGTCTAGAAAACTGGAGCAGTTTAGCTGACATAAAAAATATTTTTGGAGGGATTTTAAGAAAAACTCATGCACTATAATGTAATGTAGTGTAATTTGTGTAAAGTGTAGAATATAAAGCGATCATGTATTAGATCTGATGTTCCTCCTTTAGTGCAGTAAGTGCAGATGATTCTTACAGACTCGGGACATCAGTTGAGTCCAAAGAGAAAAATCAAAGTGGTTCCATGTTCTATTTTTAATTTTAATTTTTAGTTGCTATTTAGGTACTGATACATATGCGCGATTGAAAAACGTGGGTGGAGCCTAGCCCTTCTTTTACATTTCAAACAATGCTCTAGTCCCAAGTGAACACCAGAGCTTCCAATCACAGCTAGACTTCGTCCATGTGTTGATACGATTTTAGCTCATCGCACTTTTCAATTCAATTTGATTCAACAGCGCTAATGTTTACTGCCCGATTCGTCTCAAGCACCTACGTATAATTTCTTACAGGTTTTCAAATTACTCAAACTATTAAACAATTATACCACTAATTGTTTAAACAGTCCCTTCTCATTTTTTGCCTGACAATCTTCTCCTCCACACTCCAATCCAGCAGGTGGCAGTATTGCATCAACTGCCCATAAATTCAATAGAAGATGATGATTTTGAAAGCAAATGAAATAAAAAAGCTTGTTTATCATCAAAAGCTGAAATTTGACAAGTTTTTGACAAGTTTTGAGCATTTAACATTTACAAATCAATTTTACAAAGATAATTTAAATAAGTGTGAATAAATAAACTGAGAGGTTAACTTGCATAATAAGGGTAGGCATCACTAGGGACGACATGATACAATATTATTGTGATAACTAGAAGCCAATTCGATTAGCTTTTGTTACAATTCAAAACAAACTTATGTCAAATTATGTCTCATGGACAAATTATTGGCTGAGACCTTGCGTTGCCTGATAATGTGTTTATAGTTTATAATAGAGTGTGCCTCCTGTAGGATTATAGAGGAATTGCAACATTTTACCACTTCAAATGCAAACTTGATTATAAATTAAACAATAATAACTATAAATATATATATATATATATATATATATATATATATATATATATATATATATATATATATATATATATATAAAACTAATAATAATAAATAATCGATTTAGGATTGAGCATGCCAATATGTGAATGGACGCACAAAAGAATCACGATAACTAACTGAATCGATCCCCCCCCATCCCGGATCTCTATTGGTTAGTTTTAAGAATAAAGATTCATCCCTCGTCTTACAAACCTCTAGGAGTAATTGCTGGTTAAATAAATAGCTTCACACACACACACACACACAGACACACACACACAGACACACACACACAGACACACACACACAGACACACACACCAAGCCAAACAACCTGACACACTTTTTGACTGACCGTCTATGTCCACCTCTTCTCCTCTTTTCAGTCTTCCCCTCTATAACACATCCATATCTAACACGAGAGCTGTCAAGGTTCAGAGAACAAGGCTCCGGCAAAGTGCGGATTAAAGCCAGCCTTTAGCGCTGAAGCTTTGGATCGATCCGCTTTTCTTCCAGGTGAGAGATTTTTATTTTATTTTTTTATGTTTTCTGGTTTCATCTACGGATGATTCCCTGACAGGCCTTTCTTCGACTAAGCAGCAGGAGCGACCCATTTTTTTATTTTATTTTTTTAGAAAATTTGCTGTAACGGCTCTGGCTCAGTGCAAGGTGACCCCGACATATCCGGCAGCGTTCGTTCAGAGGTTCTGCTTTAACCTGAAAAGTCAGAGCTGCTTACAGCGGGATGCGTCTGGCGCCCGAGAACGGAGATGGAGTGTTCTTGGTTTTAGTAGACGACTTCCTGAATCGCAGGGAAGGTCAGGAAACACTTTTAATACGACAGCTTTTCCCAAGAGTCCCTATATATTTTTAATGCTCATTAAAATTAAGGAGCCGAGAGAACGGACCTGGAGGAAATCTACGCTGTGTTTTCCGACTTGGAAATCTGATCAATGATCAAGATCATAATTGTCTAGACAACCTAGAGATCACGGCGTCTGGGGGTAGAATCAGTCTTTGACATACTTAAAAAAAAGTTATAAACAAACAATATAGGTTTCCCATGAACAGCAGGTGATGTAGCAGGTGCTAACTGTTTTCCGATTCACTTCTACAAAGGAAAAAAATTCCATCATCCTTGGATACACGAGCAGAACAGCGAGGATTGAGATTTCATAAATGATCGATAACTCCAGAAATGTTTCAACTACAATAAGCTATAGACATCGTATATGTATTATTTCCCTTTCCAAAAAAGGAAAAAAAAAAAAAGAAAAAAAAGAAAAAGGCCAGGCCTGAGAAGAATCACGACACTCATCTCAGAATTAATGTCTACACCCTTACAGGAATGCAACCCGGGCCTCTGAAAGAAGATTAGGAGGCGAATGCGGCAATACCACCCTTTTAAAATGGTGAAAGAAAAAAAAAGAAAGAAAATAAAAACGGATGCAGGGAGCACCAGACAGCGGGCTTCTGGGATTAATGGCATCCAGATGTTGTATAGGAGGGGAACAAGAAAAGAAAAAAAAAAACCGTGGGATTGTTGGTGGCGGATCAGGCAAAGTGGTCAACTTTATGAAGAAAGCAGCGTAAACAATAAAGCCAAATCGGGTGCTTGTGCAAAAGCAATACGACTTTCTCAAAGCAGATGCCTTGTCTTTTTGTTTTTTTTTTCTCCTTTTTTTAAATATTCCCATCGCATGCCGAAGACGGACTTTTCATCTGGCTAATGTGTGCTAGCAGGCATTTGTGAGAACTTTTTTTTTTTTTTTAAGAAATAAATAAGGAATAAACAATTAGCTTCTCCGCATGAGCGTGGGAAAGCCCATGAGCAAAATATATGGTTTTGAAAAAAAAAATTATAAATAAAATGAGTAAACTGAAAACGAGGAGGAAAAAGATCTATTTTGAAAGACAAGTGTAGAAAGTGTGTGGGCTCGAGGTGCCATCGCAGAAGCTCTTAAAGCATCATGGGACAATGGCAGACACAGAGGGATGAGCTTGGCGATGCTGCCGCTCCAGTTATCTGGGACAGTGAGGCGGTGGGAAATGCCTGCGAGGGCTTAAAACGCCGCACCAGCAATAAAGCCTGGTATGAACTAGCGTCCATTAATAACAGCGCTCGGCTGGAGACGACTAATAAAACGGTTCGGAGCGGTACGTGCAGAGGTGGCTGTGCGGTTCTTTATTTATTTATTTATTTATTTTAACAGAGGATATGCAAAGCTCTCGCTGCAGGAACACCGCTTTTCCTTCCTTATACATTAAAGTCTAACGCTCTCGGACTTTGTAATAAATGCACCCTACAGTTTACGGGGATTCGTATTATAGCCACTCAACATACTTTCATGGGGGGAAAAACTAACTCTTTAACAGAAAACTAAATGTTCTGACAAAATCTTGATGCAAGGAGTCTCCAGTGCAAATGCTTGGTCAAAATGAGTAGGTTTTCCACTACAGGTTCATGACCAGTCGGTTTTAATGATTTATTAGCTAGAGTGGTAACTTATTATTAGATCATTAATTGTCTAATTAACTTCATGAGAGTGAGAAATTAGGACACGGTGATGAAGAAACGACTTCATGGATCTTTCCACAATAGAAACGGTAGCGCTAAATATGTAAAAGTATGACGAATCATTCTTAAATGAACAAAAAGTTGGCAAATTGCTGACAAGCAAGAAAGCACAATCGGTTATGTGGTGTTAAGTAATCAACTCGGTTAATATTAGTTCCTTAAGCATCTGACGGATAAAAAAATGTATTGAGCTAGAATGTTTTTGCAGAATGTTTCTCCGTAGCTCAAGGACCTAGTAACTTATACATTACAAGAGGGAGCATGTGCAGTTCTGGCATCGGATACTGTATTTTTCGTGGCATCGTTTTTGAAAGAGGCGAAGAGCCGAGCTGTATTTGAGTTGGTTTTTTTTGTTGTTGTTTTTTTAAAAAGATGCTTTAAAAGTAAAGTAACTCTGCGCTTAAGTATTTCTAGTTTTTTTTTTAATTATTATTATTAACTTGTTTTTATGACATCATTTATGCCATTATTTGTTGTTAGCCTGGTTAAATACGCTTGAGAGAAAAAAAAAGAGAAAAAAAAAAAGGTACATTGAATAGCTACGTGCCGCAGTTTTACATTCGCAATCGCAAAATGATCAGGATGTGAATTTTTGTTGTTGGATCAAATCATGCAGCCCTGGAATTCTCTGTTCTCCCTGTTTGTCAGTGTCTTTTCATTTTAGTTACCATAAACATCATGTCCCATACATCAATTCTACAAACAAGTGCATTATTCAGCGTGATATTTTTGGAATTTCTTACACGAAAGCGTTACATCTGATATATTGTGAAGTATGAAAAACGTAGCGAAGCGGTTCACTCGCACGAGCGTTTAACAAAACAAAAGACGCGAATGATTCCCCTTCACTCGAGCTCATCTTTAACAGTTATGATTCACAAGCGTTCGTCAGTCGACGCAGACTCTGATGCCTTTTGAAGTTCTTGGTTGATCTTGTACGGCGCGCCCACCCTGTGTGGGCCTCTCTGTGATGAAAGGAAAAGCTACAGAAAGTCTTTTTGTCTCGTCTTTCTGGAGCGCCTCACCTCTCGTTACGTTAATAATGCAGAAATGGCGCGGCGGGATCGGCCGTGGAGAGGTTTAAGTATTTATTACGGGCAGGATATCAGACGAGCCTCGTTAACCGGTCACCGCTTTCCCGTCCCCCTCCGTCAGGGGCGAGTGTTTGCAAAAGAAAGCTGTGCTGTTTCTTCTTTCGGGGTAATAAATAAAAAAGCGTCAGATTTACACCACAGTTTCATGTCCTTAGTCAAGAACCTGCCTCACAAAAGACCTGCACCTCCGACTTACTCCCTCCACCACCTCCTCCTCCTCGTCGTCGTCCTCCTAATCCTGCTGCAAATGAAATCACATGGTAGCATGCACGGAGTAACACGCAACGTCGCAACAACACGCCATTGTGTACGGCTTTGTTTCCACAACAAGAGAAACATCAGCGATGGCTTTTTAGTGCAGCTGGGGTGGGAAGCCCGGGTTATTGACGGAATTCCACGCAACCCCATTCACTTGAGCTGAGTCCCACTTTTTATGTAATTACACGCTGGCACTCCACTGGAGACAATGGACGATTTGTGTCGGTGAAGACGAGCAGCCATTACGCTCGGTGTAAAGGGAAGAATAAAAATGTTTGTGCCTGGAGTACCGCAGTGACTTCGGTCATTTAATAAGGGTTTATTTCAACTCTCTGGCTTAGCTGTTGTGTAACTCGGAATGTCGATACATGAGGCTCGGGAGCTGGCACATACAGCGTGGGTTTTGATTCTGATTTGCTTAAACAAAGGATTAAAAGTTGACTAATAACAGTACAGTATTATTAACATCATTCCAGCAAACATTCTTCACACATCATTTTACACAATGCAAGCGTACGTTTGGAAGGTTTACACCGTATTTGACCTTTAAAAAATAATAATTAAAGAAAAGGTGCAACAATAATCCCCAGGCAAAATTCAAATCAAGTTGATTCCCGATACCGGCTACGCGATTCACCGCAAAAATTCAAATGAAAAATTTGTATAAATATTAAAAACAGTAAAACAGCCACAAATATAGATTCAATATCATAAACAATATCTTTCAACACTACTTACAGAACTTTTAAACCCAAATTAAAGTATTCCCTTTCACTTGTGTCCTACTTTTTTAAAGACAAAATATACATCTCACGCTGTCTATCATTAAAATTTTCAAACCGAACCGAACCAATCTTTTCCTGAAATGCTGCCGCCGCACCAAAACCAATCTAACACAGGACCTTTTTTTTTTTTTTTAACACAAACAGCACACAACATTATTGCTGTGTTTTTATTCAGGATACTTTTTCCTCCCACACAAGACTTATCTCCCTGAAATACTTGTGCTCCATTTTTTTTCTTTTGCGTAATCAAAAATCGGCACCTTGTTTGTGCCCGAGCACTGACGCCTGCCCCTGAGAAGGTAAGATTAAACTTAAAGGAGTGAGCCAAAGAAAACAGAACATGAGATAGGACATTTTAGTATCCTACAACGTCATTTTTCGTTATTTGTATAAACATCAAAGGACATCACTGTCAAGGTAATGGGAGTTTTAGACAGCGGAACGATAAACGCTGGGGAGGAAAGCAGAGGAAGATCAAGAGGCTCCCTCTCTCTCTCACTCTCCCGAACAATCAGCGTAGGCACAGAGCAAATGCATTCCTGAACTGCAAAACTCTGGCACTTTTACGACCTTCCTTCACTGTTTGACTCATTTTTACATTTACACAGTGTTTTATGGACGACTATTATGGTTACCATAGCAATTCCACCAATTTTACTGTCTTCTCACAAAAGGCGTTTGGACTGCAAATTTAAACAAAAAACAAGGACACCAGACTAAACCAGTCTATAATACATTTTTCAAAGCTGGTATTTAACAGATAAAAAGATAGACAAAACAGGTTTGGGGACAACAAAACATGTAGACGCGAGCGTGTCGCTTGTGCGTGTCCAGGCACATGACGTCTTATGAACGTCCGATGACGGAAGTGCCCACATACAGCCGCTCTGTTGCCCAAAGGTCTTGACATAAAAGACATCCTACAATAGATTGATTTCCTCCAGCAAATTCCAATTTGTTGGGGCTAACGTGTAGCGGCTTGCCGACTGGCTGCCTGAAAACAATGGAGGAACAACTCGGAGGAAGAGCTCTATGTGAGGAGCTATGGCGGGGTGCCACCTAGACCATGGGCGCTCAGACTGGGCAAAGGGGCATGGGTCAGCGCCAGTCTACTCATTAACAAGCAGCACAACTGGCCTGTGACAGAATTACACCATGGCCTCTCGCTCACCGTTTTGCCCAGAGAATGCCCGTCTAGACGAGCGCTCTCCCACTGGTTATTACGGCCCGATGGTTGCCAACAACCGAGGCAATTGAATGATGTCATTGTGTGGCCAGTGGATCCACATAAGAAAGAACGGTGGGGTTCTCGCTGGTATACATATTTCCTCAGACAGCTGCTGATGAGAAAGAGTTTATAAGGTAGACTTTGGAGGCCTTGGCTGGCTCTTGGGCCTCACTGCCATGCCCTGACCCAGGTACTCGGTACTAAACTTTACTCTCGACCACAAACCTCCACCACATTTAATGGACATACAATGCACATTTTCCCCTCATAAGAGATGACCACTGTGGCATGTTTAAACTCTTTAACCCAGGGCTCAGGAGAAGAGTTGCTCAAACTGGGATTCAAGAACACTCATCTGTCACACATGTATCCCGACAATGCCACCTCCATATATGGTCATGAGTCAAAAAAAGCAAAACTGGCCTTGCTTGCTGTGAGGGAGTGATGGCGTTATTCCTTTGTTAGCCAGATCAAACACAAGCTCGCAGAAGCCTATGAATAGCTTGTGTAAGTCGAAGAGGGAAGAAGGCACTTTCCGCCGAGCGTCTGGCCGCGCTGTAGGGTAGAAAGGGTAGCAGTTTGAAAACATGCTGTAGTTGGCTTTACTTGCCAAAAACAGGTAGTGGCTGAGAATTTGAAAAACTAGCCAGACATGGAGAAGATCGAAAGCTCAAGCTAAAGATGTGCCGAATGATTCTGTGCCGATCGCGCAAAGGAAAAGTGTTTACTTTTACCCAGAGATCGCAAGTTTGATTCCCGCGACAGCCATCTGTAACCAGAAGCCCAGTGAGCAGACTGGCCGTGCTCTCAATGGGAAGAAAATCAATCATAGGAGCCCCAGCCGATCGTGGGCATCTTCTCCTTAAACTCTGACGGTGCATGTCAAGCAGTTCAGAAATGCGCAGTTGTCATGCGCTGACGCACTTGCCTCAGAGAATAGACCTAACAGAAAGTTCCAAAAAGTTTTTCCACCCCCAACATGTACAAAGATGCAGAATGTTTGTTGTCGTGTCGTATGTTTTTGAGCCAAGGTCGACCGCTTGATGATAGTCACCACAAAGTACCTAATACTTTGATAAAACGCCTATCTTTACTTAACACCCACTACAAAGCTGTGCTAGGCATCATTGTGGGAGTTTTTTTTTCCCCCTCACCGTAAGACAGACAAAGCAAAAAATAAATAAACGGACACCCATCCTTAATCAATGAAAAACCCATCAATCCGATAAAGCACAGCAAATTAATTCTGTTGCATCTGTATCAATTCATCAGCTAAAAGTCAAACAAAAACACAAGAGGATATGTACTACATTACTCTCCGTCACCAACACAACAAACGCAGACAAAATGTTTGGGAAAAGGGGGAAGGGTGCCGAAGGGGAAAAAGAAAAGCAAACCCTTCACCAACTCGCTCATCACACACACCTTCCTCTGAACAGCCCGCCCCCCCCACCACCCCCAACCACAAATTCGACCCCACCTCCTTTCAGGGTCACCCTTTAAAGAAGAAGGAGAAAAAAAGGACATCAATCTTTCCTTTCTCTCTACTAGAGCTGCTCAAGTTCATACAGATTCCCACTCGCTCACATCTGGAGCTCATTTTCTGGGGCTCCTGAAAGTTCAGGTCACTATTAATAACCACAACGAGCTGAGCTCAAGTTCAGCCAAGTGTCTGTGCTTACCTCCCTGACTGACATCGCTTAGAAAGGCATTAGAAAGCCTATAAAAGACAGTCATGATGGAGGGTGTCACCAAACGTAAAAAATTGGAAGCAACAGGGTTTTCAGGTCATGTTCAAAGAAAAAAAAAATTATAACGATATAAAAATAGATTGACCGGTTGAGAAGGGAGGGTGAAGGGGGTACTCGATTCAGTTATGTATCGGGCAATACACTGACTCCGAAATCTATATATTTTTTTAACTATTATTATTAAACATTGCAGTTTTTCTTAAATGGCAGCCCAGTGGTTTATTGGTGAGCACTGTCGCCCTGCACCTCCAGTGTTAAGGGATCGATTCCTGCCTCAGGTCTGTGTGCATGGAGTCTGCATGTTCTCCCAGTGCTTAGTGGGTTTCCTCCCACAGTTCAAAGACATGACTAAGTTCTCAAATTACCCGTAGTTTGTGAGCATGTCTTTGTGTGCCCTGTGATGGATTGGCACCCCAAGTATACCCCAATGTCATGCCCCAAGTCTAATGGCATAGGCTCCAAGCCCCCTGCAACCCTGTATACAGGATAAAGCAGTATAGATGATGAGCAAGTTCCTCTATAATCGTATCAGGAGGCCCCTAGCGATTCCAGTCCCTGTTGACAAGTGGCCTTAAGAGAGAAAACAGGGCAATAAACCTACTTTATATCAAGTCTTGGGTTCCCAAATTAGATTCGGGTATGCATCGCAAATCATTTGTGTGGCAAATCATTCATTACCATGTTAATTTGTCATTTAGAAATAGTTGCATTTAAGGGGGTAAAATGTTGCCCTTCCTATAATCCTACAGGTGGAACGCTTTAAACTAGTCACACATGGGCAGCCTGTGTGTTAGGAGCAAATTATTTGATGTATATAAAATCAAATTGGGATCTATATAAAATCGTGATATTAAAAGAGTCGCAAAACAAATTGAATCAGCCCCGGGGTATCGTGATATATTTATCAGGTCGTCCCTGGTGATTCCCGTCCCTCTTGTTCACAAAGTACGGACGGTTTGGAAAAGATGCAGGAACCGGTTTCACACACAAAACAAACAAAAAAATTTTTCCTTTCTGATTGGTATCTGTCATGTCACATGGAAGAGCAGGCTGGTGTAAGGGAACAGACCGAATTGGTGGGGAACAAAAAAATAAATAAAATAAAAAATACCAGAATTGGAAATCAGTAGAAATCAAGTAATGGGATGAAATTTGCCCAAAATAGTTGCATTATTGATTATAGACACTAGCCTGATATTTGATAAAGCACTTTTGTAACCGCTTACTACTCAGGACTTCAGTATCAGCATAAGAGGAAAAATTGCACTGGGCCATCTCGAACAGGATTTACGTAAATATACCAGAAAAACACATGATGTATAAACAAAAAAAGAAATAAGGGCGTATAAAGAAAGGCGTGCAAAGGAGATGCAATAAAGCGTGAAGTAAACATTTTATATGCATTCCACCCTGTTCAGGACTGTTCAAGCACAATAGGGTTGTATTTTGTATTTTATTTATTTATTTAGTGTTGACTTTGTGTTTGCCTAAGGGTTGTGTGTGTGCCCTCTTAATAAATATTACACGATCGTAAAGAAAAGTGATCCGATCACTAGCGAAACCAGGAGACTGAGGATACTCCGTATTTATACGCACTGCATCAAACACTGGATATTATCATCAGAGATTTATCTTTAAAACCCGCAAACACCAGCAGGGTTTCCGCAAATGTGCTTAGAGCATGGGAAAACAAACAGTGCTTTAAATAAATAACAACACCAAAAAGGTAGCCTATAAGCCCCCTGCTAGTCCAAGCACCCGTCTGAGTCTGCTCTGCACGGTTAATATGATGAACGGATAGTTAAGTCGGATAGTTTCGGGTGCGTATTGCCGTGATTAATACGAGCTGTCAGTCGGCGGACTATCAGTCATTTAAAAGCCAAGCGAGTTTTGTTTAATGAGAGCAGAAATTTGAATGGATTTTAACTCGGAATTTCAAAAGAAGGGAACATCTGGAGGCGTTTGCGTTTTTACTAGCATTGCCACACATCAATACGGATCAGGAATGTCGGTCAGTGACAGACGGCTGCTGCGGCTCCTGTCTGGTGGACAAACAAATAAGCGTGTGGCCAAAGACGGCACTAAAATGTGTTTTGAGTCACGAGGGAGGAACTCGACACCCAAAAGTCGACACTACGCGAAAAGATCAGACACTATGCAAATCTACTTCCGATACTTCTGCATCGATGCTCACTGCAAAGATCCAGCACCCAACACGATCCCTTCCAACTGCCTCATGAGGTCTGCTTGTGCTATCTCCGCTTTAAATACAACGTCAGCAGGTTCGACATCCCCCTACAGTACGTCTCGAGCAGTTTCAGGGATCGCACACTAGCAAAGCGACAGCAGGCGCATTCGATATGATATGAAAAGGAAAAGTTCGCACTGTGTATCGGGGACTTGAAATTAGCAAGTGTCCCTCCAAACAAGTCACCATAGGCAATTTTGCCACTTTTTATTCAATTCAATTGCTCTAAAGTTCTAACAGCATGGTTTGTCTCAAGTCAAAAGTTTGGACACACCTTCTAACTCCATGGTTGCTCTTGATTTTTATTTCTTTCTACACTTAAAAACAATACTAAAGGCGTGCAAAATATGAAACGTATCTGATGAACAGTTGATAGTGAGATGTATCTGCTACTTCAGCTCTGTAAATCCTTCATAACGGCTCTAATCTGAGGTGCTGTTTGTTAATTGGTGATTTCTGAGCCTGGTAACTCTAAATTAAAAGTTTTGGTCTTGCTTTCCTGGGAAGGTCTTCATGAGAGCCAGGTTCATCATGGTGCTTGATAGCTTTTGCAAATTTATGACAATACTGTTCTTGCAAGAACTGTTTCAGAACAGTTGTTATTTTCATAAAATAACAACTGGGTGTTCATTCTGTTGTTGTTGTTCTTACTTAAATACCTAATGCCATATGTGTTATTTTCATAAGTTTTGGAAAAAAAAAAATACAGTACTGTATAGAATGTAGAAAATAAATCCAAACTTGTGTCCAAACGTTTGACTGGTACTCTATATTTCTTACAGGTTTTAACATATAAAAAAATAAATAAAACTACAAAATGTGTCTAAAAAGCAGGACAATGCTGTATAACTTGTGTTGACGATTGTTAAATTTTACGTCACGTACAAATTACGTCACGATAACCTTCTGCTTCACGATCCAATCCGATAGGTGGCAGTATTGCACCAACCGGTCCATAAACTCTAAAGAAGAAGAAACAGCAATACTTTTGCAAAAAAAGTAAGAATTTTGCGTCTACTTCCTATAAAATGGAGGCGGTTTGTATAGTTTGCAAACGCTACAGAATATTTTTAAGCAATCTGTAAATTTTTGACAAACTCACCCACTGATATACGCAATATTTTTTTAAATCCGTTTAGTACTTGGAAATTCCATGTAAACCTTCATTTTTCCTTTTCTTTCTTTGTTTTTACTACTGTAAAAACTGTCCTACGACGTTCTCATTCGTAATTAAGAGCTTTATTTTTCTAGACGCATCGCGTATCGTAGAAACGTCTTCAAATATTGCGATATGATATTCTTGTCTTGACCCCCAGCTCCGAGTAGTGCTTGCGCATCCGTGCCAAGTTCATAGACTATATTTAGGCAATAATTACTTCAGGGTGGATACTGCGGGTTGGGTGTGGGGTGGGAGGAGGGAGGTGGGTTTTGGGAACCTAAAGATAATAAAAAATTATTTTTGAACATGTTTAATGAATACACCAGCCGAAATCTTTTTTTTGTGAACTAAGACGAAAAGAGCTGCCACAGGAATGCAGACGAAAGAAGGACCTGACTAGGCTGTGTGTGTTTGACCGCACGCACCGCACTCTGTATCATTAGTAAAAGTAGTTCAGTGACAGAAGCAAATGATGAAAAGCGAGACAGAGGCAGAGAGAGAGAGAGCTCAGGGATCAAAACAGCCTTGAGAAAGTGTTGGCGCGAGCACGAGAGCTCCTGAATAACGCGGTTCTCCGGGCTTGGTGGCGGCGAGGCCGTCGACTGTGAAGAGCTGGCAGTCATTAACCTTGATGATTTCACAGAGAGGAGAATGAGCGCGCTCAGAAAGCGAAGGTTAAACGGCAAAAGGAACGAAATCAGAGTCTTTGTGCGCGTCTTGTGGAGAGATATGCTGTTCATTCAGCGAGGCCGTGAATGGAGCTCTGTTCGGCTACAAAGATGAGGAGGCTGGGTGTTGTGTCAGAGAGGCTCTTTCACTGAACCGCCACTCTCACTCACACACACACTCAAACACACGGAGAAGAGGGCTGAGAGGCCAGGCTGAGAGGCCAGGTAAAATGGTGCTTTGCATAGACTGATCTCATTCTCATGCAAACCGGTGTGGTTTTATGACTACTAGATCTCGTTGGTGGTTTTTATTTTTTCTTCCTCTTCCCCCCTCCTCCCTTCACCCCCTCATGTGGGCAGGTTTTTATCTTTCGAGAGTGAGCTCTCGAAAGCGGTTCACCTCTTAATGCTCCCGTGCTTTACGTAAACATTTCAAGTAACTGTTCTTCCATGCAAAGTAGCTGATAAAGGAGGATTGTGTTCCAAGGCTGGAAATCAAACAGAAATCAAATGACCTTGTGTGCTTCGAAGAAAGAAAAGGAAAAAAAAAACCTTTATGGACGATAAACTCGGAGAAAAAAAAAAAGTGCACAATGCACAAAAGGACTGTGTGAAAAAAAAAAGGAAAAAAAAATTTTAAAAAAAGAATTGAGGGCGTGTACGCGTGTGTGCCTGGGGTGGGGCGGGGGGGGTGGTGTGTATTTTAAGCGTTTGGGATGGTAAGCGTTTTGTGTTGCTCTAGCTGGCATGGCAGGAGGAACACAGGGACCTGGTACAAGTGATGTGACTACACACCAAAACACACACGCAGAGAACTCTTTAGTGTTCCAAGAGATAGCAACTGGAATGCTAAGAACCTGTACACTGGGATTATTGATTTTTTGGTTGAGAGAAGGTTCGGCACATCAGAGCTCAGAGGTTCCCGGGATGATTCTTAACTTAGTGTTAAATGTCTGTGTGGACATATTTTGACCAAAAAATATATATATTTAAAAATATATATATTATTATCATTATTATTTTGTTATCAGTGAATTTCTTTCATTTTTTGAAAAATGAAAGAGAAGTGAATTACATTATGCTTTTAATGTTGCTGTTAATAACAAAACTTATCTTTTTTATATATATATACATTTTTATTATAGAAATAAATTATCACCAATAAAACTGAAAAAGGAAAAACAACTACAACTAGAAATTATAAATATTTCATTATTTCAACTATATTTTATAATATCTATTTTATACATTTATTTATACTTCTAATTTGAAAACTTTTAATTAGAAGTAATTTTTTATTTCGTCTTCCTTACAATTTAGTTTTCTTATATTTAAAAAAAAAAATTTTTTTATTAAACATTTAAAAAATATTACTAATTGTTTTTATTATATATATTTTTTAAATTCTCATTCCAGTTAGCTTATTTTTGTTTAACTACCAAAAAAAGTCTAATGTAATTTATCACAATATTCCCTCACATCGCTTAGCTCCATGTGCACAGGTAGGTTTTCTCTGCCGTCTCTGGTTTCCTCCCACATAACAAAAACGTGCTGATTGTCGACTGGCTGCACTGAACTTCCCTGAGATGCGAGTGTAAACGTGATGGACATTACATTTGCATTTCATCCTCACGGACAGAACCCAGCGCCATCCTGCCCAGGATAAATCACCCAGAGTGTTATTATAAGAGAACGGTCTCGCGTATAATGATCCAGCTGTCGATTGTGAACCGCTCAGGAACTGACTGCAAGGTTGCGAGTTCAAATCCCAAAGAAGCACAAAACTCCCGCTTAACCATCCTGACCAATCTATTTCTCTACCCGTGTTGACGTCTTGCAGCGTTTTCCAGACAGCGGCGGACTCTGATGGGCTGCGACGCTCTAATTAAACATGACGTACGAGTGAAAGCCACCCAATAAAGCAGGCTTCCGCCCCCTAAAACATTTAACGCCCCCACAGACTCGCCTTTTAAAACACAAATCAATAAGAGCACACTGCGCACTCTTATTCCCCACACTGAATTAAGAATGAGGCCTGGAAAGAAGCTGAGAGGGGGGGGGGGGGAATAACTAGACAGTCTTGGCCTCATTCACTCAGAAATGAAGAGTGGACATTTAGGTAGAGAGCACTAATGCTTTTTATTTTTTAATTTCTCCGAGCGCGGCGAAGGAAAGAGAGAATCCCTCATCCTGTCTTCCGGGCGTCCGCGGGCATTAATAAAGCCCAGCTTCGAACTGATAAGACCAGGGACGTCTTCTCGGCCACGGAAACGCCTAGGAGGCTGCGAGGGCATGTGGCACGTGGTTTTTCGGAGAGAGCCGCAGAAGAGGGGTGGGGAGGAAGTCGGGACTGGGTTTAACAGGAAACATCAAAACAGATGCAGATCTATGTTATCCATGCGCTCGGTTTCAGTACCCTCTTCACCTTGAGCTCAGCATTTCCTTTTCGGTAAAAATCTCAATTCCATCTTAAATTTTAAATGCCTCGGGGAGGGGCAGGTCATCCGTTTATTAACCCAGGTAGAACGAAAAATTAAAAGGTTTTGTTGGGCCTGGAAACTATTATTTAAAAAAAAAAAAAAATGTAATAGTGGTAGCGAATGAGATGGATGTTAAATGACAAGACACAGCGATGTAGTTTGCTGTTAAAGGACACAAATTATACAAGAAAAAAAAACATTCTGTACATTAATTATGCATGTACTGTATTTTAGGGCGCCTTCACACTAGGTACAAGTGATTTGTACCGTGCCCAGGAACGATTGCGTTCACATTATTATTATTAATATTATTCTCCGTACAAGGGTACATTGCGTATCGTATCTTCACTCTCCGATACAGCAGGTGACAGTATGCACCTAGTTGGTTTGCGAGCCACCGTTAAACACAAAGAGAAGAAGAGAACCAGGAATTCGATGAAATCTCGGAGGAGACCGATGGCACTGATGGTGCTGCGTTCTAAACGGCGGTTCAAGGTATGAATGGCTTCCACATATGGTTCGATCTGTACTCGAGACAACATTTTCAAGCACGGTTCCCGAGCACAGAACGATGGTGTTCCCGCTGATCAGAATGAACCAGGCTTGTGTGCATTCAAAAGCGTTCTCTAATGTGAAAACGTCCCAACAGACAGACTTGTTAAAGAAATAGTAACATACCAGACCTTTAAAGCAAAAGAAATGAGCATAGGAACTTGTGGAATGTGATCTATGTCCATCCTAGATGCTTGTACCCTTGAACATAGTCTTAGAACCTAGTTTTTTATTTTGTTCTTTTTGTCTTCAATCGGTGATTAAAACACACTTTCGTTCTGTGCCGTTTACGTTCCTCTATAATGTGTGGCACTACTAAATAATCCAACTAGCGAAAATCGCTCAACCGTCCAAGAGGTGTCGGTTCACCGTGACGCGTGTTTACATATAATCATAGATAAACACCAGGTGAAAATGCTTGTTCTGCAAAAGTACAGGTTCCTCCTCTGGGATCCCGGCGTCATGAAAGGGTCCAGCCTCACATTGTTCTAAAAATTTAGGTGTTTAAAGTTACTCTTTTTTAAAAGGCGTATAAACTTGTGTTCAAGTAATAAAACTCGGGTTCCAGCTTGCTGGATCCACGTTACACATCGCATGTTATCTTATTCAGGCGGTCGGACCCGGAGGAGAGCCAGCGCCGTAACTCACAACGTGAACTATTACCAGACATCGGGATCATAATTCATTACCTGAGCAGCAGCGCTGCAGGCTCGAGGCCTGACAAGACCGAGGTCCTGACTTAATTTAGACCTATGTGCTTTGAGAGGGAACGGAAAAGCAGAAGGAGAAAGAGGGAAAGCGGGTGGTGGGGGGATGGGGGTGGGGGGTTTCTATTGGAACAGTTTTCCACTTGTAGCTCCAAATGTATTTTCAAGCGTTTTCTCCGTTCAACCACTTCCAGATGTTGCAACAGCTGCACAGAAGCAGGAAAAGAACACATCGCTGCTGCGTGTCGTTTGCTATTCTCTTCAACGGAACGCCCCCGACAAGGCCGCAAAAATGTCGGCCAGCGCCGGATCGGCTCTGACTTTGATTTCTTTACGAGAGAGCCAGCTCCGAATTAACGCCTCGGCTCCGCCGAAACAAACTCGCCGCCGACAGCAAAACAACAAACCGTAGCGTTTCGCCCAGGATAGAAAGAAAAGCTGGTTTTAATGAAAACGAAAAGGCATGGGGAAAAGGAAAAAAAAAATTCAACCTGACCCTGTCACCTGTAACAGCTGACTTGACTTACGCACCTATTAGAAAAGGAAATGTAGTGAAGAGAGCGGAGAAAGGGGAGAGCGTCGGAAAATTGACCTCCGTCCGCTTCCAAGTGCTCGAGTAAGTGTTTTCACAAAACTTGCCGGCTGAAGCGCGGGGCTTTGTGATCGGGCCAGCGCTGTTCACCAGTGGGTCACCCACTCGGGGAGGACCGTAAAACAAAGAGGAGCGGTGAAATAAAGAAACAGAAAGAAAGGAGGGGAAGAGGAGAGGAGGGGTGGTGAGGTGTCAAAACTGTACACCTGAGGGTTACAGTGCTGCACCTTCGCAGTTCTGGGAAACTGTTGAAAGTTCTTCCAAGCGCTGAACATTTCTTCCCTAGTTTTTTAATACCATTTTTTCCAAATCATGTGCCGTGTACGGAAATGTGTACACCCTAGGGTTATCCGGAGGACACTAGGTCGATTCTTGGAGCCAAGTGTAGCCAGCGAGCCCTCACAAGCGGAAGGGGCGGATAGCACTTTCCTCAGTGTGTGTTCACGCCGTTCCCAGATGTTGCGTGACCAGTAGCGAATAGGATCCCCTGGACCTCCCCATACGATTTTATTGCGATACGATTTTTTACACCGATTCGATTTGTATTGCAATTTTTTTAAAATGCAGACTTGCTTACAATTATAAACAAACCTCGCAAATAATTAGCTCCTACTACAGGGGACTCTGTGCCGTTCGACTAATTACATTGATTTTTAACATCAATTCATGCTGACTCCAAAATTGATTCTTAAATATGTATCAAAATTGGAGGAAGCGCGTGATCGTCTTTGCCCTCTCTGGTTGGTAGTTGCCGACCAGATAGAGAGAGACAAGTTTGGACAGGCTACGGCTAAATTAGGGGAAAATACTGAGAGGAAAAAAACAAAAACATAAAAAAAAAAAAAAACCTTAAAAGAAGGTTTACAAAACAAAAAACAACCCTTAAACATACTTGCTATACAGGTTATCATTTGTGCCTAGTTACGTCAGTAGCTAAATAGCAGTATTCAGTAGCAAAATTGTAGCGCAAAATTTCGTAACCTGAGACAAAAAACAAACAAACAAACAAACAAAAAAAATAATAATAAAACACATATGACATGACCAAACACTAAAGTTTATTTTTGTACACGTCAGTGCATTTGATTAACAAACTAGCTCGGTATACGTTACATAGTTACAAACAATTATTCGAGTAATTTAGAGGAATACACAAGAATTGCCTTGGACTAGATATTTAAGGTCGAATAAACATCTGCATAAAACCAATGGAAGTAAACATCTGTATAAAATGTTTGTAAAACATTTGACGTTCAATGGCATTTGGCAGACAACTTTGTCGAGTCCGACTAACATCGTTATCTCATTATACGTCTGAGCAACTGAGGACTAAGGGCCTCGCTCAAGGGCCCAACAGAGGCAACTTGGGGTGCTGGAGGGATTTGAACCTGGGACATTCCAACGCCTTACCCACAGAGCTAACCCTGCCCTATACCGAGTCCATGCGGACTTGTTAACCTGTCCACATCGAAGACCTTCACGGCTAAACACCATTGGAGAAAAAAAAAAAAAAAAAAGCAACGGCCCTAGACAAACGTCAGGACAGGTCTCTGCACTCGAGACTATTCTATATTTAGTTTAAAAGTCCTGAGACGAGGCAGCCGGTTTATTCATCCACTTGATGACTCCCTCCCATGCATTTAGAACCAGATGACTCAGCCTCAGGTGTTTGGACGCCACAGTGAGAAGTACAGGACAGAAAGGAGGAGAGGAGAAGAGAAAATGGAAGGGGGGTAAGAGGGGGAAAAAAGAAAGAAAAAAAACAGAAGGAGAAGGAAATACGGCACATGAGGCCAACACGCTCCAAATGTCTGCCGTCGCTGCGGGGACGGATGCACTCAGCGGATCCAGTGAGTCAATGGAACGTCTATGCATCACTCGGAGGAGGCTCGGGGGATGCATCGAGCTAAATAAAACTGACAATAAATAGACCTGAAGTGGATATTAAGCGTGCGGACGATTTTTCAGATATGCGCTCGTTTTTTCGTTTCTCGAGAATCCGAGTGCACTCGTATGGAGGAGGTTGCAGGTTATGGTGGAGTTTTCACGCACGTGGACCGCATGATATCGGATCGTATGTTGTGCAAGTGCAAATAAACGAGCATGGTATCGAAACACAATCGTGTCACGCACTTTGTCAGTGTCTTTGCTTTTAAAACCTAGACGCGAAACACACACAAGCTCCAGATTAAATATGTACACAAAAACAAGGGATATATATGTATACATAGCGTGTGTGAGAGAGAGAGAGAGACGTGACCAAACTGCCAAGGGAACACAAGTCCCTTTTTGAGCTCTACGTAGCGCTCGACTAGAGTGCGAGACGCATGACGCAACCCCGTCAGAACCGCTCGCCGTGTAGCAACAGAGAGACAAAAATATCATCAGCCTGCTAAAACTCAAGCTCATAAATATAACCCCCCCCCTAACCCAAATAACCCCCACTTCACCACACACCACACCACCTCACTCGCCTCCCTCTGTGCGTCCACCCCCCCACCCCCGACCCTCCTGGGGATGACCGCAAAGACTGGCCAAGGTGCAGTCTGAAAGCCTGAGATAGCCTATCTGTCCCGAGTCGGACAAATACATTTTCGCTGATATGAAAATGGCTACGGTTCCGTTGTAACAAAGTCGTGATTTGTTTTGTTTATCCGGGAAACATGCGGCCTTAAACTTATCGCGGGAAACCTGAGCACGAGCGTTCTCACCGCGTCCTTGATCGTCCTGAACTCCTGCGATGGACTCGAGGTTTTGCTCGAGTTTCTGCACCGGGTTTTTTTTTTTTTTTTTTTTTTTATAAAAAGCTGTCAAAGACAAGCTGAGACAGGAAGTGTCATTTATCAGCCTTTGGATCCCATTAGCCCTTCTTTCACCCGTTTAAAGAACCTATTTATCACGTCAGAGTCACCGCGTGTTTTTACTCGGGAAGTTTGGACGTTGAGCGTGTAATTCTCTCCAGCGTCTGCACCCACAGTACACTTCAAGTGCCTTCATTAGAGGGTAAAAATAACTTCTTTTTTTTTCTCTCTCTTTTGAAAAGTTCAGCGATCTTACCGGCGCCTGGAACGAACGTCAGCGCAAAAAAAAAGAAAAAAGAAAATAATTAGCTTTTATTTAAGGCGAGCTTAAAGTAACGATGATTACAATGACTTAAATATAGATTTTGACCCAAAATAACACTTAGCGTTGTTAGCCCATACGGCGTCTGTGTTGTTAATGTAAGGTTCATTTAGCGTCTGTTTGTAACCGTGCCTTTATAACCAAGAACTGGGGAAAAAGAGAATAGAGTTCGCACCCTTGAGGGCGGGACATATCCACTTAATTGGACGAGCTAGGGTACAACAGAATGAGTCAGCAATAAATAAATAAATAAATAAAGTGATAAAAATTAGCAAAACTTTTCACCTGTTCCAATATGATATCGTTTCTATAGTAACAATTAAAACAGCGAACCTTCTTAATTAGGTTCGCTGCTTTAGTCGTTACTATAGAAACATTGTTGAACAAAGATAATGCAAGTAAGCCAACCTTTCGTAAAAGATGTTTACCCTTCATTTACTAATTTCTCATTAGAACTTCCTGAAGAAATGATTTTAGCCAATCATGTTTGCTTTGCATAATATTTCTCCGGCGCCCATGTACCGATCAACGTGCTCACCAGAGCATTCTTATTTTTCTTGATATTTTTTTCAGCGATCTTAAAAGTACAGAAGGACAAAAGCAGTATTTTTTTTTTTTTTTTATTTATTGGACAGCATGAGGAATGAGAAAAATGTGCGTTTTGTTATTGTTAATTATTAATGATGAATCAATTGTTTAAATATCAGCGTATAAAAATAATAAATAAAAGTGCAAAGTTTGCAACTTTATTTTTTTTTTTATTAACTATACACATTACCATATTTTTGTCAACAGCATCAAAATAAAGATACAGTAGTGGGGGGGAAAAAAAAAAAAAAAAAAAAAACCTCAATTGTGATTGCTAGCACAACTACAGAGATGTAAACAAGTGACATGGCTTGAAAGAACCCATCTGCCAAACGTCATTTTTCCAGAAATCCCAAGCAGAGCTGAGAAATCTGCTGACATTTTCACATGGAAACTCTGCGTTCACAACAAATGAAAAAAAAAAAGAAAGTTAAGCGGTGAACGAGAATGTCTTATAAATCCTGTGAATCGAGTCCATGTGTACACAATCAATGGCTCGACGGATTATAAGGCATTTAAACATGCCTCATAAACCCTCGGGTCTTATTTATTTTTATTTATTTATTTATTTTATTCGCTGAAGCAGAGCAAGGTCTGAGCTTTCTCTCATGGTCTGAATCCTGTGACGCAATATCTCATAGCAGACGAGTGGGCCGTCGTGAGCCGGACGCTCCGGACCAAACAAACCTCGCTTTAAAAGAAAATAAAAAGACAAGAGCTGTAACAGAAGCTTTGTGTTAAGGGATTGAAAGTGCAGTGTGGAGAAAAGCCACCCTGGAAGCAACCACACTTTTTTTTTTTTTTTAAAGACAGCTGCTTTATTTGCAGCTCCATCAAAGTGCGGTGGAGTGCAGAGAGAAAGAGACGCTGGGCCCCGACAGCTCTCAGATGAAGGGAGTCGAAATGAAGTCGCCACATCTGAGACGCTCCGAGGTGACCTCAGAGACCTAGTTTGTCGCAGAAGCTACAGTACGCTGGCGAGCCCGGTGGGTCCGGACGTGACTCGAGAGAAATCATCCGACACCTGAGTATCATGATATCGTATCAAGTGGTCTCTGGTGTCTGTCATGTTTAATATCAAAACGAAGTATCCATCTATCCTACAAGATCCCTCTAAAGCTTTAATTAACGAATCCAGATTTTTTTTTTTTAATGTAGTAATTTGAGTAATAAAAATAAACAGAAATCCTTCACAAACACTAACTCGCTCGCTCAGCATCTTGCTACAATGTTCAGGACGTTCTAAAGCACCGATGTTACACAATACGATTTCCGGACTCACGTCATTGTCCCTGCAGGCACATGGAATCACGATCTCTTATGACGGGATAAGTGACGTCTTTACGTAAAGGGCCGCTCTGATGTACGCCAAGATCCTTTATCAATACACACTGACTGTTGGTCACATGACCATAACATTAACAGAGACTGTACTTGTACATGACTCCCATTCTGAACAAGAAGAGGACATATACCTAAACAAAATCACAGGGCCGTCGTTTAAAGTTTGTAGAGAACGTGGATCATTTCTTTTTAACAGAAAAAAATAATAAAGAAAAGATAAAGAAATTGTACGGCAAATCAAACCAGGAAGTTAAAATCTGACTCACGGGATCACTGAGTCAGTTAGTGTCGCGGCGCGGCATCGCAGACTCGATGAGAGGTTTGGGGTGGGAGAGGGGGGGGAAAAAACTAGATTATAAATCTTTATAAACGATGACTAAAATGGTTTCCTAAGAGGCTTCAGGATAGATTTTTAATCTGAGCATAAAAAAGATCATACCAACAATACGTTGTTGAGAGTTGAGAGAGACAGGCTGCACGCGAGGACAGCTTTGTTTTTAAGATCGATCTCAAAGCTTACACAGCGAGAGAGAGAGAGAGAGAGAGAGAGAGAAAAAACAGGATTATAAAAAGACATGACAAGACAGAGTGCTCTACACTGTGGTTCAGGATTCTGCTCAAATGGCAGCCCTCCAAGAGCCATTCTGTGGGAGGCAAAGTAAATAAGTTGTCATCAATAATAGACAGCGAGCGTTCAGCTCCGGCTGGTTCCTATCCTCCAGACGTACCCGCCGGCCTGAGATTCACTGTCTCGGCTAATAGCTTTTGATAGGCCTTCGTAATAATTACCGAGGGGCAAACGCGCGGCATGCATATTTCATGACGTGGCAGCGTGTTGGCGGGCCGGCTCTCCGGAAGCATGATTGGAAACAAATTCGCCTCGGTTAAGTGAAAAGAATGAAAAGCATAGAGTGAGAGATTGATCACAGGATTCTGGAAAGCGCCCGGAATCGAAGAGGACGGCGGCGAAGGACGCGTCAATCACTCACCAACGCGATCACGCCTAATATGAGATTCCTTACCTCAATAGCGATGGACTGAAAATCCAGAGCGCTACAACAGACAATTCAGGGTCCGCTTGGAATGCTGGAGTTGACTAATTCACAATAACAGCAACAACCCGGAGGGGTTTATTCCTCATCTAATGCACCAAACTAATTAAGCATAATGCAGAGATTTCTGGGAAATATAGCTGGACGTTTAGATGTTTGAAATTTTTGTTGCAAATTTTTTTTTACTTGGCACAACTAGAGATGTGAATCAGAGACAGACTGTCAATTTTTTGCGTATCGTGATTTTTCTATTTGATTCCTTTTAATAGCACTAAAAGTTTACTGTCTGATTTGTGCAGCTATATTTCTTTTGAATTATTAAAATCTACTCAAAATATCTTGATAAACACTAACGAACAGCATTTCATTGTTGTTCAGTAGGTTGTAGTTTTGCCCCAAGTGCCTATAAACTCAAAAGAAGAATCGATACTCTCGCAAAATACGAGTATTTTTTACTGGAGAAAGAAGCAGTTTATATTTTCTGCTCAAGCTGTGGTAAAATGTTTTTTTTTTTTTAACCTTCAATTCAATCAATTAAACCAAATCCTAGAATGTTAACCAATTCCCTTCATCGAATTGACAACAACACTAATAAAAATAATATATAAAGTACCTTGATTCTCATTTATTTAAAATAATATAATAAAAATTTTAAGTAAAATCGTAAAATCAACAGGTTTCATCTGAACTGCAGATGTTTAAATCTGCAGCATCATAGCTGACTTGGCCATCATGAAACACCTGACACGCTTTATTGTTTTTAAGTTATATTATGTAAGAAAACTGCAGATGACCTTTTTTAAAGCACTTAACATAAAAAAAACACACAAAAAAATGGACATTTGACTTATTTACAATTCACACAAAACAAGTTTCTTCTTGTTACACCCAATCAACAAACATCACAGCGTGCCTGAACCTTTGACACTGGAGACTCCTTCCAAACAATTCCACTTTGTGACACAGGTTACGCTAAAGAGCACCAGATGCCAAGTTTCAAGCTTGCTATAGCAGGCTGGGTTAAATATCACAATCATCTCATACTGTGTACTTCATTCACGTAGACGTAGAGCTGTGTTCACAATGCGAAAGTTAAAAGCGCTTTGATTCCAACACTTTTTAACGACAGTTAATAGTGTAAACAGCTGCTCCACTTTCCTAAGTGTTAACAAATCCAAAAGCTGCGTTTACAGAGACATTAGGATTGCACTAATAAACTCAACAGTCACCCAGTCTAAATAAAACCGTGTCTTCGTATTCTACTTAATCTTATTTCTGTGAGCTCAGTAAAGCATCTAACCTATCACGGATGAGACAGAATTACTTATAACCAATCATAACGCAGAAGGCAGAATTATCAGAAAAGATAGGGAGGCCTCAAATGACCAAACCTCAAATATAAAGGAAAATACTTCTTGTTCTGTTCTTTTTCTGCAGATTAAACGCTTCACAGCGAGCAGAATCACTTCGCGCACGTCAAAAAAAAAAAAAAAACTTTTATTCTGATTAAATCCTTTGAGCGCATAAACACATGTCTTATCAGATCAGAGTTGACGTAAACAGAATGATCTCAAACGGCTTGAAGGAATATTGTCCGTGTAAATGTAGCTACTGTAACCTCAGTCTGAAGCTGAACTCGTGCGAGTGTTACATTGATCCTGAAGCTTCTTGTGCAATTTAACATGCAGCAAATACTGTTGTAGCAACTGTCTGGTTTAATAAAACTAAGGAAGAAACAGCGAGAAAGTGAGAGTGTACAAAATACAATGTTATTTAACAAAAACTGAATAATAGATATACATTTTTCGTTCTCAAAACCACAGATATTAAAGCCTATCTATCCATCAGCTTCATGAGACATTTTTTACAGAGCATCTAACAGTCACTCTTTTACGTTTCCCTAATCCCATTTCCCAGAAATGTTAACATGCAGATGAAACCTGAAACACTCGGCGTTTAGACTGACATCGGGGATCAGACATATTAAAACCCGACCTGAAACCGGATTAGGATCGGATCAGTCAGCAGCACTTCGACATGATACACAGACTTCCATGTGCAGCTGTTTGCAAACACGCGATACATTCGGACAAATCCCAGACACCGGATTCTACCTGTTCACATCAATTCTGATGCAGCCTGCACCGAACCAAGATCGCTCACACACACACACACACACACACACACACACACACACACACACACACACACACACACAGAAGCCCTGTTTGTGTGTGAGAGCTATGAAGTTAAGTTTATAATGAGGATGAATTTACAATTTAATAGACTTATCTGAGAATAAAGAAAACATCAAAAACTGATGGAATTTCAGATCAATGCAAACATCTCTAGAAGCCAGAGAGAGAGAGAGACAGACAGACAGACAGGCAGGCAGGCAGGCAAAAAGAAAGAGAGATGGACCAGGATAGAGACAGGAAGAAAGAAAGAGGAGAGAGATAGACTGAGAAAAACAGAAAGAGAGAGACAAAACAGACGGACAGACAGTAAGGAAGAAAAAAATTGAGAAACAGCCACAACTAGAAAGACAATAAAATAGACAGAAAGAGAAAGAAAGACAAAAGGCATCAGACATACAGACAGGGAGAGATAAAGTGTTAGACAGAGAGAAACAGAAAACGAGAGGGAAAGAAAGGCAGACAGACAGAAAAAAGAGAGATAGGGTGAAGAGAGAAAAAGTTAGACGCAGAGAGAGAAAGAAGGAGAGACAGATAAACAGAGACAGAAAAAGGAATGAGACGGAGAAGGAAAAACAGACAGAGTGAAACAGAAAGATAGACAGAGAAAGAATGATGTGTAAACAGAGAGAGAAACTCTGTATATGTGCAGATTATATTTGAAGTAAATATACCAAACCTTAATCACATTTACTTTCACAAACATTATTTATATATATTTTATAGATTAAATTAACTTTTACTTAAATTCATATGACCTTTCCTTTTTGTATAAATGCACTTAAAAGGCATTATTAGCATGTTGTAAAATATTTTTTCTAGGAATTTTTTTGGACATCTCAAATGTTTTTATATATACATATTTTTATATAATTCATATTTGCAGACTTAGATGTACACACAAAGATTAATGCAGAATTTAAAACTACATTTGAAAAACTTTTTATCTTAAGTTTTTTTTTTAAGTTTTTTTTTAAACATCTACATTAAGTTCTCCTAAACCAGATAAATATCACAGAATCTATCAATTACACATTTATAGCATGATAACACTCGATTATGCTTTATCAAGCCTTTTCGAAGATAAATTATCACTTTTATTAATTTCGTCCAAAACAAAAAGTGTTTATGATTTCCCTGGAGTCATGTTAAACATTAAAGAAGGAGAGAAACAAGGAAAAATACCCGAATTTAAAGCAGATTTCCTGAATATCAATTAAACCTCTACCTTGTCCTCAAAAACTACTCTCTCTCTCCTTTTTTTCTAGCTTTTCTGTGTGAGAGAGTCTCCTGGAATTCCACACACTTCAACATTTAATCCTAAAACTGCACTAAAACACTTTCTGCCTATATAATTCGGCTTCTGAAGCTTTGAATCGGATTTGTTTTTGTGACAGTAATAACAATACTCAATCTAAATTAATCAACAAAAACATCGTCGGAGCTCCACGAAATAATAATAACAACTTTAACACGGTTAAAAGTAGGAAATTTTACTAAAGCCAAAAACAGAGTGAAAAACAGAATTAAATAACAAAACAAAAAAAACAGTTAGCGTCTGTAGCGCACCGTAGCGTTGTTCCTAAATACGTAATAGGCTAGGGCTGGATAACAAATATTTCATCACTTTATTCCCAATTTATATTTAATATCGGTTAAATAATTCAGCTTCTAATGCTACGCGTTTTAACGGGAGCTAACCAAGCTAGCTTCTTTAAACAGAAGCCGAGACGTTTAAAAGGAAAATATTTACAAAATACAAAATATATGAATTAACCATACCAAAATAAAAAACACGAAGCACCGGGCACATATAATATAGGCTTATATTAACTGTGTTTTGGTGTATACATGTGTTAATAAACAAGTAAACAAATAAATAACTTTGACTAGTCCATTCAACCAGGATGACAACCAGGAGCTAGCTTAGGCTTTTTAGCTAACGACCGCTCTGATCCCAAATACCTGTACATCATATATACAGTGCACTACAGAGTGCGCACAAGACCCTATTACATACGGCCGGTGTAGTGCACCGGCTATAAGGACCACAGACCAGTTTGGGACGCGGCCCAAAGCGCAGCTAATAAGCGTCACGATAGCGCCACCAACGTAGCCGGGGCAGCACGCGCACTCTTCATTTCGCCCGAAAAAAATAATTCAAGCGTAACACCGAATCATAAACACGGGTAAAGTTACCACCGGGGCAGGTGGGTATTACCACCCGAGCACAGCGGCACAATAAAAAGAAATAAACACACATCATGTAAAGCATTAAAGCCAAACGGCGTATGGAGAGGCAGCGCCATGACCACGGATCGATGCGAATCGAACAAAGAGGATCAATTTCCGATAAGCGAGAAGGAATCAATGGCGAGAGAGAGTGAGAGAGAGAGAGTCCCGGAAAAAAAAGTCCAAAAAAAACCCCGAAGATCCGCGAACAACCGAAGAAGGGTCAGAGCGCGCGCGCTTCACGGCGTCCCGGAAAGCGAGGCAGAGAGAGCGGAGAGAAAAGCAAACCTGCAGCTGCTGTAAATCAAAGCGCTTCCAATATTGAAACATCGATCCCGCATTGGCCGCCATCTTGAGACATATTGAGACGGAGTGAGAGGCTGATAGAGAGAGCGCGAGGGGCCGGAGTTCGCGAGAGGGGGGAAAAAAACACACACAAGAGCGGGGACGCGCGTAAAACCCGGAGCGGAATGATCGAACGCGGCCTTCGCTTATCGAACAGCGGCGCGGAATGGAGCTGATCGAACTGCCAACCTCGGTGTGTATTGAACCGCGCCACGGAGCTCAGCGATCGACCGGCGATATCTGTAACGCATAAAACGCGGACTGGAGTTTTATTTATCGTTCTTTTCCAGAAGCAGGATGTTTATTCTCTGAATGTGAACATCGTCTGAACACAACAACCAACACTGCAGTATTGATTACCGAGGTATTGATTTGATTACTTTGTGTTCTTTCTCTGTTCTTTGTTTTTTTTTTATTAAATATTTCAACACAATATATTTTTAAACGTATTTCTTCATCAAATGTTTTGTTTGTTTGTTTGTTCATGAACTGATCATTCATTATAAAATCTGTGTTTTGTTATCATGTTATTAATGATTGTTTCTATCCATACTGTCTCATGTGTTATAAAATGAATCACGTTGCTATTATAACAGGACATAATTATGTTATTATTATTTATATACTATTATTGTTGTTCGTTTTTAATCTGAATGTTATTATTCCTTTATCCATATTATAAGTCCATATTATTATTATTATAATTATTATTATTATTATTATTATTTCTCAGAAGCAGGTTGTTTACTGTCTGAATGTGAACATGGTCTAAACACAACAACAATAACAACAACAACACTGCAGTATTGATTACAGAGGTATTTATTTGATTACTTTGTTTTTTTCCCCTTTTGTTTGTTTGTTTTTACTTAGTTCAACACATGTATTTTTTTTCCTTTTCGTCTTTCCTTCAAATGTTTTTTGTTTGTTTGTTTATAAACTGATCATCATTCATTATAAATATAATTTCAATTCGTTATCATGTTGTTAATCATATTTTTTATCCATACTGTCTCATCTGTTATAAAAAAATTAATCACATTACTATTATAACAGGACATAATCATGTTGTTGTTTATTATATAATTTTATCGTTGTTGTTTATTTTTTAATCTTCGTGAAACATTTGGATCATATGTCTTATTTTGTATGATATTGCATATATTTTCATCCTGAATTTTGATATTAATAATGTTGATAATGTTATAAAACTTTCGACTTTTTAGACTTATACAGAATCTAAAGTGTATGAAAGTTTATATATATTTAAAATATTATCTGCATCAGTATAGTTATTATGCTTATATGATTAATTATATTATATTATATTCTTAGTGTTTGAACGTTCAGATATTGTTGTTTTGAACAGACCACGGAAGCGTGCTAATGGCGCCTCTACAGGCCGATACGAAAAATGCAGTTTATTAATTAATTAATTAAAATATTTATTTTTATCAATTGCTCTCATTACCTAGTGATGTTTAAAAGTACCTTACTTCCTTGTTGATCCTTTCACTCATCTTTAGTCAGGGATTTTTTTTTATCCTGGTGAAGGTCATGAACATAAAGATCAGGAACACTGGGTGGGAAGTTGGGAAGACATCCTGGACAAGACATCATGTATTAAAAAGTATGCACCCATTATAATGTCCGCACCTTATTTATAAATCGTTGTGTGTCTGTTTGTGTATAAGTATTTACATATGTATTGCTTATATTCATTAAAAATGTATATACAAGAGGGGGGGGGGGGTTTGGCCAGATTTTATTTAAGTGCTGTAAGTAAGCACACAGAATAAATAACCGATAATGTACAAAATATTATATTTATATATAATTTCTCACAAACCTGGAATAATATTTATTAACTGTCATATAAAGTGTTATGGACCGTTTCAGTCTGATAAGTTGTGGCATGTAGATGTACAAGCATTCCTCATCCATGTTTGGGCTTAGTTTTTGTTAGCTTTATTAGGGGGCAAGGTGTTTTGGGCCCAGTCTTCGTTATTAGTGGTGCTTGAGAAAGCGAAGCACTACTATTATAATCTCACAGGCTTATTATTTTTCTTTTTTTTCTTCTGTGTGAACTGTTTGACGCGTAACTAGTCTCGCACCGTTTGTCGTAGACCCATGAATGAGGTGTCAAATCGTGCGGCTTGGTCGGGAATGGGGTGCTATGACTTTTCCAAAATGTCCCATAGACTTAACCTTGAGACCAATATCAGCTATGACATCAGCTACATTCATGACTATGATATCAGCTACATCTATGACATGGCAAGCATCCCTCACATTTTCTTCAGAATATGTGCCTCTCTAGTTATTAATATTATTATTATTATGGCATTGTTTTCATGTTGCATTAGTCATAGCAGCTTTGCTCCCCTTTTGAGTCCTTCTGAATAATTTTTTTTTTTGTTGCCATTTGGTGGAAAGTTCAGCATCTCCGTCTTTAAATTTTAAAATGTAATAAAGCCAACTTTAAAGCACTATACACCGTACAGCTACAAACGGATCCCTGTTTGTATTTTTAGGCACTTTGTCAACTTGTGCTTATTACATTTTCCAGATGATTCAGTGGAAACCCCTGTGACTGCATTTAATTCTGCCTAACAAGTCTCAGCCTTTCATGACACTAAATTAGATTTCACCCTTTTTTAGATCTTTTTATGTCCTCATGGTGAGCTCTCATCCTGTACGTCGCCAAAACTAAACTGCGATGTATAAATAAACCATATCAGGTTTTTTCTTTCCCCCATGACATTTGTATTCCCAGATATTCCTTTCTGTATTTAATTTTTTTGAACGTCCTATTTTTTGCCTGTCCTTACATTCTTACTTAATGGCAGATCTTCTGCAGAAATCTGTGCGTCAAACTGGCCATTTGAAACAAGAGAGAAGAAGCTGGCTTTTTAAAATCGGTTCTGAGAACTGAAATCTCTCATATTATTATTTGTATTTCATGAGATGGGTATGTTCTTGGAATTCATAAAAAAATATATATATGTTGAAAGTCTGCACAAACTTAAAACTAAAGGGGCTTTGTGACAGTCTGCTGGTATGTCAATCATCCCTGATAAGTCAGATAAAAATATATTTTAAAGAGTTTTAAAACATTTTTTAAAAGACCAATCACTTTTAAAAAAAGAGTCTGAGACAATGATGGTTGTATAATAAAATGATAGTTGGATAAAATCATACTGAATAAAAACACTAGCATTTAAAAATATATATTTAATATATTCGGTACCACTTCAGTGTACAGTAATTTGTATTTGCCATACAAATTCTTTTCATTTAAACATCTGATTAAAAAATAACACTGAAAACCCGGGTGTGCAGATTTCTGTGTGTTTTATACATATGTACAGTGTTTTTCCCATTATTGTTCTAACTATTGTATAATACAATACACACATCACAACCTAATTCATTTTTAATTTCATAATGTAAGAGTAAATGGGTGATTCTGTGCATGGTGAGCCTTTTAACTTTTTGACACTTTTCCTGTTAAAATTTCCTTAATAATTCATGTGCATATTTTAGAACTTGACACATTTTCTTTTTTTTAAAGGTATTTTTGTTATGAGGTTCAATCAAGCACAAAGTACAGTATCCAGTACATAAAACAATGTTTATGCCCACAATTTCCAGAATTTTAACGAATAAAAAGTGAAAAAGAACACAATAAAAGAAGTTAATAACAACATTCAATATTAACAATATTCCACTCTACCCCTGGTCCTGGTAGACCAGCAAAGGTAAATAAGTACAAAGGAATGGAAATGGAAATAAATACGAAGATGTACAAAGCAATAAAATGTCATCAATCATTTGTCCTTGTGGTTAACTTCCGTTAATGTCTTGTGTCATTGTGTAACTGTTGTTTGTGTATTAAACATGTGTTCTTGGATTTCTTGCATTTATTCATATTTTACTCTGGCAGGAGTGCAGAAAAGTGTAAAAAAAAAAAAAAAAAGAATATATATATATATATAGGATATGTATACTTGTACAGTTACCAGGGCTAGAAAAAGTCAACTTATATCTCACAACAGGGGTTAGATTGAAGAGGGGTATTTCCAGGTTAAGAGAAAAACATTATTAAAACCTCTATATGTCAATAATAAAGTAATAAAAGTAGACTCTTCTTGCAAAAAAAAAAAAAAAACATACTGAAATAAACTTGAACAAACAGAGAACAGGAACAATATTCTAGCTAGAAGTTAATTGTGGCACGAATAACACACACACATATATAGGCACAGACAAACCCAGACAAAAACATACCGGAAACTTTGAACAGAATTACAGAGCTAAACAAACAAGACTCAACAAAGTCGCATGTGACATGCAGGGGCTGATGGGTAAAATAGTCCAGTGGTTATACATTATACTGCTTCACTGACACTACAGCACTTACAATTCAGCATTTGTCCCAATCCCAGCGACCATTTAACCTCGAAATATAATCATAGATTAAACAGACTACTCATACAGTAGCTTTGTTTTGTTCTGATGATGTTTGATGTTTGAAACACTCATCTCTATGATGCCTCCATTATATGTTATTATAGTGTATGTTTCAGTTCTTTTATATTCAAATTCTTCCCAGTTACCTTGTAACACTTTCCGCTGTCTAGGAAATATTCATGTGAATTTTCCGAAGATTGACGAAAGTAGAAAAGAGAATTCTCTATAAAATATTTTCATGAATACACTGATACATCAAAAACATTTCCTCATGCTTCAGCTGAACTTGACAGTTAAAGATAATTTCAGAACAAATTGTTAAACATGTCATTATTACTATTCTCAAGGATTCCAATTTGATGTAAAGGTGTATTTGACTTATATTTTATCTCAAAGAATCACAATATATGCGTTCAGGTCAAACCAGGACTTGCGATGAAATTTCTCGTGAATGGTGTAAAACTGATTGACATTTACGGAAGACGTCGAGCACGGTCCGGTGATGAGACTCTTAGTCGCAGTAAAACTTTTAAAGAAGTCTGTACGTTCGTGAATGACGATCCTGGCTGAGTTGGCTCGCTAGTGAATAGGAAAAATCGACAGTCATCAACTTGCGGAAGAGACGCAGCCGTCTGTGGGAACTGTACACACAATCATTCACCAACACAACTTGCATATTACAGGAACTCGACTGGGAGTTATTGCCACATCCACCGTACAGTCCTGACCTCACTGCAAGCCATTTCCACATATTTGATCCAGTAAGTGAGTTCCTGGGAGGCCAGCGTTTCAGACATGAAGCAGGCAGTCCAATCATGTCTCTGGCGTACTGAGAGAACTCTCTACACTGATGGTGTCCAAGCACTAGCGAAACACTGGGATAAGTGCATCAGTGTAGTGAGGGATTATATAGAGAAATAAAGGTACTGTAGTTTTGACTCTTATTCTGTACAATCAAAAGTCCTGGTTTGACTTGAGCGCCCCTCACATGTCTATTATTTACAGTCCTGAAAAATATTTTATTTGTCTTATATCATGTTTTAACATTCCAGAAAAAACCCTGCTGTTATTCATTTGAGAGCAAAATGCTGATTTTGTAAGATTTTGATTTTGAAATCTTGTAAAAAAAAATTTTAAAAAAAGATTTTTTTTTCTTTCTTTTTGTGTGTGTGTGTGTGTGTTTTTTTTTTTTTTTGTGAAAGCAGTTTGCAGACAGAACTGAATAAAAAGGTGTTGGAAATTATGTACTCTCTTTAAAAAGCTAGTAATGCATCAGTAAGTTTTTCGCTTTGTCTCACACACACACACACACACACACACACACACACACACACACACACACACACATTTTCATGTCACTTAAATCCAGGGTAAAACTGAGTGTGTGTTTGTTCTGATGCCAGGATGGCCTGACACTACAGGGTGCCCTTGCCCTGCTATAGCCTATGGCCCTGCTCACACACACACACACACACACACACACACACACTTAAGTACAGTAACTATCCGTTCTGAAGATACAAACAGAAGTTAGCACAACAGCGTTGTATTTACACACACACACACACATGCACCGTCATGCCAAACGTTCCTCATTCACGCCGGTTTAGTGGTTCAGGTTGTGTTCTGTCTCTAACATTAAGGTCATGAGTTCAAATCCCACTGAGAACAAGAGCGGAGGAATAAAAGAAGCAGATCTGTCTTGTCTGACTGGGTCATTGACATTTATGGCTGTTGTTTTGGTGACAAGCGGCCCATCGAGCCAGACGCTCCCCATCCCCCAAGCATTATCTATAAATATTATGTCTATAAATCTGACAGGTTTTTTTTTCCCTCCTCTAAACACAAAACTCAACACAACATACAATAAGCTATATTCCGACTTTTAACCGTAGCATTTCTGAAGCGTCATTTAATAAGCCGATTGAAACTTTTATTTACATGACACCTTTCATAAGTGTACATGGTGTACTTATCTGCATTACTCATGTTCCCATTATTCATCATTCATATCATACTTCAATGTAAGTGATAGGAAAGGCATGCAGGTACAAGACTAAGGAATGTAAAATAGGTGCCGAGCGTTTACACGGTTCAAAATGCAGGTTTGTTTTTCGGCTTATATCGTGTTTTAAGGCATAGTACTGTACAGGCATTGTAAAGACATGGAATGAAGTCAATGTAAATACAGAAAAGAAAAAAAAACAAGGGAAAGAGTTTTTAATAAGCAAAGTGTGATCAATATCAGAAGGTAATGTGCCGTGGATTTTTGGAGAATACAAAGAATATCTTCTATGCATAAGACTCCCGGGTGATAATTAAGCATTAAAAGGGTCTGGACCAAATTAAATAATTTTTTGTTCATCACAACAAGCGAAGCACAGGTTTCTTTTCTTTTTTTTTTAAACAGAGCAAGGTTGATGCCCAACCTCCTTTCCCATCTGGGCTTTGGGACCAGTAACAGAGGCCCAAGGTCCCAACATTAGCAACCTGGTGGTGGTGGTGGGGTTCAAACCCCTGCCCTTCTGACCACCAACCCAGATCCTCAACCGTCTGTGCCACCACAACCCCAATACATAAATTAGACAAGTAAATAAAAGAAAGAAAATGAAACTGAACACAATAAGCACACCGGCTCAGGTTTCTTCACGCCTCCAGGGTTGGGAGTTCCAATCTCATTATGAAGAACTGGATTATGAAGTTTGCAAATTGATTGATCGCAGTGCTTGATAAGTTTCTTCCAACCATCCAAAGACATGTGTTTTTGTTGTAGTTGTTGTTGTTGTTTTATTTCCAAATTGCCTAGAATACATGATCAGGTGACTAAGTGAGTGTGTGTATCCCGCCTTGCGCCCTGAGCTCCCTGGGATACGCTCCAGGCCCCTTGTGACTCTGCACAAAATAAACTGTATGGAAATTTAATAAATATGAGCTTTTAATAACCAGGCTCTGATAAATATCATCTTAGAGTAATGGAAAATCCAAGAAAAAGGCTTCTCTACTAAGAATAAAGCTTATATTTATTGCCATAGCTCATTAGACATTGGGTGATAATTATCTAAGTAATAAATTAAAAACTCAAAAGGTGAATACAATGCGCCAAAGACGCATTTATAGCAACAACACATTGTGCTAAAAATTTCTGATTGCAATACCTTTTTACAAAAATATTTTTATAAAAAAGGCATAAAAAGGCATTGTAAAAAATACCAGCAAAAGAAAAATAAGATAAAATGCGCTTTTCAGTATAACGCAGGGACTGACTTGAGGTCATACCCTCTGGAAATATTCAAAGTCACTTTTATGCATATGATAATTACTCCCACTTGTTTCGAGCCGCTATTTGCTCACTCAATTATCGTCATTGCTAACCTTTTAGCGTGAATTCAGCTGAAAATAAATTGTACACCAGATCCAATAAGCTGTTGTGAAATAGTTCAGGGCTGGATAAAGTTCAGCACATGGAGAGGAATACATGTCCAATCTATCCATGTGTTCAAGCCAGCACGTCACTCATCACCCAACCGGGAGAGAACCCCGCCAGCGACGCGTTCACACAACCTCCGACCCCGGGGTCAGGCTTAGGGTCAAGGGCAAGGTCAGGGGTGCGCAGGGTGCAGGAGACCTCACTAATCATGACTTTCTGACATCTTTCTTTTTTTTCTTTTCTTTTCTGTCTTTCCTTTGGACATTTGGATATTGACCAGAAATAATCAAGACTTCCTGAGGGGGAAGGAGGAGAGACTGGAGGAAAAAATCAATATGAGTAAAAGAGAAAGAGAGGGCAGGAAATCATTTAGTGGAGCATGTAGAAAGGCCAGGGTCAGCCCTCTGCTGGACAAATCAAATTCTGACACTTTGGAATCACTTTTTTTTTTTTTTTTACACATTCTTCATGTAAATATATTAAACGCCTCGGAGACAGGTAATAAATCTGTAGCGTGTGCGTATGTTGTTTGTGCATGACACACCTTAAAGCTTTTATTACTGAAAATAGGAACAGGTTCTTAAACGTCAGACCCGATGAAAGATCAGAGATGTGAAAGGAAGTTTCACAATCAGATCATACGCTGTGACAAATGTTGACCTTGGGACAAAAAAAAAAAGGGACAAAACCAGTCAGCAGTAATTCTAACCAGGCTTTCGTTCAGTATTTAGCAGCGTTAGCGTTTTACTGGTTTGAAGTATTACTTTAAAAGATGATCTTGCACTTTTTGAGAAGTGTGCTTTCGTCTGGAATCTGCTTGTTATCTCAAGCAGGTACATGACATATGACAGATACTCTCTCTCTCTCACTCTCTCTCTCTCAGGCAGGAATGATAAAAGCTCAGACTCATGCCAGGCCTGCTTTGCAAACACGGCTATGACAAAGTGCTGGCTCAGTGGCGTGCCTGAGAAGGAAAATAGCTCCACATTGCGAAGAGAAATGCTCTATTGATCAGAGGAGTGTTTGCTTACTGAAGGCCACGTCTGTTCATGGATGAGTGCATGCGACAAGGAAGCGGTGGCGTCCATGTGCTTATGTGTGTGTTGGGATTGCGAGAAGAAACACACACGCACACAAACACACACTGTTTGTCAGAAAGCATTCAGAACTGGTAAAACTGGTAAAAAGTCGCACTTATCCCAGTGTTTCACTAGTGCTTGGGTACAAAGTTTTCTCAGTATGCCTGAACCAGTATGATTAGACTCCTTGCTTCATACCTTACTTTACCATACTTTAAAGGCCCAAACATTAAAGGTGCACTGGGAAATGTCTTGGAGCGAGGTCCGGACTGTACAGGGGATGTGACAATAACTCCCAGATGAATTCCTTTAATGTACAAGCGGTGCTGGTGAATGATTGTATGTACACTTTCCACAGACAGATATGTCACTTGTTTACCGATTAATTTTTTAAAGATCAGGCGTTGCACTTGCTGATGTTCACTGATGCCACCTCGGTCAAGATCGTCATTTGAAGATGTAAGGCCTTCTTTAAAACGTTTGCACCCTTCACATGTTCTACTGCTGTCCTTTGAATATATATATAACCCAACTAACTAATCTATAAACATCATAACCCATTTTCATAGCTTAAAGCCATAAAACAAGGCTTGAACAACACGGCAAGAGTTAGTTTGACACACTGATGTGCAGTGTCAAAACTTTCGCTCTTTGAGCTTTATTCACAGAATCCTGACACTGTTGCTTTGATTAGAGAGGCGCATGCAGCACTGGGGTTTTGTTGAAAGAGTTTTCAAGGTGCAGTAAAAGAAGAAAAAAAAATACATATATTGCTATTGATTTTTTTTTCAAAGTCAGTTGCAAAGAGACCTTGATGTCGATCTCTCTCTCTCTCTCTCTCTCTTTCTTTCTCCACTACTGTGCATTGATAAAACTCTCTTTAATACTACAAACTGACAGAACTTTCAAGTTCGCACAGTTTTCCATGGACAGCCTTCAAAGAAAACTGATAATTCACGCATACATTTAAAAAAATAAAACGCATGGAATGGAGCCAGTGTAAGAAAATGTGTTTTTAAAAGAGATACAGCTTTTATGACTGTCTTTCTTATTAACAAGCGCAGTATTTTTTCTTTTGAAAGACTTTCCTATGCTAACCCCTAAGAGCTGTGTCAGTAGTGTTTAAAAAAAAATGTACCAACACCGATTGATGAATTAGCTGATTTGGTAATCATTGCTACGGATGCTTTATTAAAGTCCATGTGTTTTAAGTTAACTATTGCGCTAGATTGTGTCTTAGCCTATGTACTCCAGTTACCGATGAACTGAACAAATATCACATGCATCTCATGTGAGAGTGACTCAGATAAACCAGGACATAGGTGATGTATTGAGCTCTGCACTGGTTCTACCAACATGCTAGTTGCTACACTAAATTGCGCTTAGGTTTGAATGTACTGTACAGTATGTGTCTATGGTGGCCATTGATGTCCTTGCTTTACATACAGGGTGTACTATTACCTCACATGATCTGTTCCCGACCGCCGATCCACCATGACCCAGGTTAAAGCGTATAACATGGTTCCTGGAAAACATTAACTTAGCAAGTTAAAGTGTCCTAAATATAAGCATAATATTTACAAAATTAATATTTCTCTTTATTAGTTTAGATTGTGTGTAAAGAAATTTTCTAATCATGTCTAGCTGACTGTATTGGCAAGCGTTTATTTCCAAAAGCATGCCTGCCAATAAAATAATACTATAAAAAAAAAGTAAATATGCATAGATGTAGGCTTAATGTTCTTAAATGGAATAAGCTTATAATAAAAACATTAGATCCTCCTGTATTCATCATGTCTTCAGTTCCTATCTTTCTTCCTACTGTATATTCAGTATAAGAGCATGAAAGAATAAAATGCAAAAATCAAGGGAAATCAAGCAATTCAAAGAACAACCGGTATACAAAAATGCACATTATGCGCAGTATTGTGCAGGTTCCTCTAGTGCCACCGGGCTGCTCTGGCCCCTTGTGGTGTGGGCCTCTGGGGGGTGTGCTGTGGTGTCTGGCTGTAGGACATTAGTAACAGTGTGGAGTCGCTGTGGATTGGACATGTTTGTCTGGCGCATCCCATGGGAACTCGATTGGATTGGGATCTGGGGAATTTTGTGTCCAAGTTGGTGGCTGTGACCTCTGTTGGGCCCCTTGCATGGAGAGCTGTGGTGCACTGGAGTTATTGATACATTTCTATCATGGGCAGCATTGACCTTTTTTTGTGGAATCGGACCAGATGGGCTGGCTTTTGGTCACTGTCAATGTTAATATGTTAATGCTATGTGGTATTAATGTTATGGCTAATGTTTTGTAATTGCGGAGAATTTAGTCATGAGAATGCACATTAATTAAAAACATTTTGTTAAAGCCCAAGCTAAGATGTTACCTCCAGGAGTTCTGTTATCGACACAACATGTTCCATCAATGCATAGTCAATTTATAAAATCCAATTGGTAAAATCTAAGAAATAAACAATGAGCAACTATTTTGCTGAAACTGCTTACCTATACCATACAATACACCCAGCCATTGGGGTTGGAGGGGGACCCTTCATGCTGGTCCCAAGCCCAGATAAAATTGGTGGGTTTGCATCAGGAAGGGCATCCGCCATAAAAATATCTAAATGGGCAACCCTACGGAAACAGTCAGCTCGGTCTGATCAACTACCAGCTCCAAAGCTCACAGGTGGAGTCGGTCAAACTGGTGAATGGAAACAGTTGCTACTAATGCAGCAAGGCACTCAGATAATTTTAAACATTTATTAAGCAATTTAGACAACTATTCTGGAAGCTTAATTTCAAGGAAAGATCGTCTACAAGTTCAACCAGCTCAGCCTGTGTTATGGCAGCTGAAGGCTGGTCAGACCAGCTGGTTTTTTTCAGTAGGGTAATAAAGACTTTCGTTGCTGAAATACAAAGCCGAAATACCAAACAATTCACCTCTAATTAGGAAGGAAGGGAGTTTGCTAATCTAGCAGTCAAAAGTCTAAAAAGACAACAGAAAACATCTGTCACTCCCTTGCTAACCCTGCAGGCATTTTAACAATAATATGAGTACATGGTTTGCTCTTGTTACAAAGGAAATGCTTTTAAGCGTGCTATTAAATGCTATCTTAGGTGGTTGCAGCCAGACAATTGGCAATAATAACATCAGTAATGCTGTTGACTAACTGGAAAGCAGATGCGTAACAACAAATACAATACTCATTACTTAACCTTAAATCTTAACCTCACAAAATAAATAAATAAAAAACCCATAAAAATACTTATATTTCCATTATAACTAGGATGACATCCTACTACTGAATTTTCAAATAATTTTTGTGGATAAAACAATCTTGGTGGTTGAGTCCAGCAATGCTATTAAAAATAGCAGATAAAGCAGATAACTAACTAACCAATAAATAAATAAGTAAACAAACAAACAATCACCTCACTTTAACTAATTTATTGCCTGGACGTGTAAGCTAATGGCCATTGACGACCATTAGCGATGGCTAATTAAGCCTGATAATGTGCTTTTCCTCTTTCCATGGTTGTGACTACAGTATGTCAGCTAACGAATTAACAAATTCAATATTAATATTTCACCTCAGAGAGTCTTTCATAACTGGGTGTCATGCTTAAATTGAACAGAACTGGAAAAGGTAGAGATAGTGAAGGTCTTTACTTGAGTAAATGAGTCTAAATACATTTCTGAGGTAAAATTTTTAATTCAACCTCAAATTCTTCACTCAAGCTGAGATAGAAATGTGTAAACTCTTGCATTTAATTGATGTACAAAACTACAAGACAAATACATACAAATAATAATAATCTAAAATTATAATAAAATGAAACAAATAATTAATTAATTTAGTTTTTGAAAGTAAATTCCTGTCTCTTTTAACGAGAAAACAGTGTGGTTCCTCATCTATTAACCTTTAGCTGGCATGTTAATAGCTTTGACCATACAGACAAGCCGGATGCATAGCTAGCTGCCACAATACAAGCTATAAGCTCCTATATAAGTAAAAGAAAGGTTTTGTCTGTAAATTGGTCAGAACTCGCTCTCTATGCTATCTTTACGTTTCACACATTGGAGGACCCGAAACCAATCTGAGAAAACTTTATCAATCCAGCCAGATTTTGTCATAGCATCACTCAAAACTGGCTAGGCAAAATTGAATGAAATTTTGCCAATCCTTAGGTATCTGCCTGACGTTAAACTTGTGCCATAAGTTTAACTTGTGTTCTAATCAAAATGTTGAGTAGAAGGGAAGTTACGAGCAGTTATAAGGCAGATTACAAACTACAACTTTTGAATCTGCCTATGCATCAAACTGTGGGCGCGTCTTAAATCGATTGCCAGACAGAATTTTATGAAACTTTTGTGGTACTTAGATATCTACCTGAAGTTTAACCTGAACCATAGGTAAAATCAAAATGCTAAATAAAAGTGATGTTGTGAACATTTATATGCCGGATTTAATGATCTACTTAAACAAACAGACAAACAAAAAACTAATATTAAGCTCCTCGCTTAATGTAAGCAACCACCTGCACTAGCTAACCTGCTAGGTAAACTAACCTGGATATTTCCTGGTATTACGTAATATAAAAATAACAGTGCTATTAAAGCAGTTAAATCTGATCAGATTACTTTTACCTTTAACCTTGTAACTATTTCTACAAACTCTTACTTACTAGTTATAAATAAAAGGCATACATAGCATCAGAAAGATTTTTACTGTCAAATTGTGTTCATTTTTACATTTACATGATGGAATTATTCCATAAATTACTTGATTGCTCCTTGATGCTAAGAAATTACTTTATGCCTATATAAATATCAGATTGTAGGGAAATGTATTGATGATTAAAAATGCAGTGAGAATTTCGGTGGTATTTAGGACGTCCGAAATATGGAAACTAAAACATACAGTATACAGACAGATACAGTATAACATGTACAGTATATTAGCTACTGTTAGCTTCTTCACCACACAAGATGTTACCGCTGTCTTTCCAAATAGCTGTTAACGTTTGGCTTCACTTTCTCCCAGGGGCTGGCTTTTTTCCATCTCTCTCTCTCTCTCTCTCTCTCTCTCTCTCTCTCTCTCTCACACACACACACACACACACACACACACACACACACACACACACACACACACACACACACACACAAACACACACAACCCCTTAAGAAGCTTGCATCTTCTGCCAGTGATTTGTTCTTCCAGCCCACTGACGCTCTGTGTATCCCCCTCTTCCCAACGCTCCTACCATTTCTGTCTCCCCAATGACCGCCCCCATCCTCCATCCTAGACACCCTCCCTTCCCTGCCTCCTACCCTTCCTCCTCCTCCTCCTCTTACTTGTCCTGTCTTATCTTGCTTGTGTTAATCCAACGTCGCCTCTCTGGAGGCCAGGCCTAATTTTAAATAGCTGCTGGTACATGGGATTAAAGTTTAATTATGAGGGATGCCGGACGTCTCGGAACAATTGAAGAACGAAAGAAATGGGGGCTTGCAAAGTGCACTAGGTTCTGCCTGCTTCAACGAGTTCCTGTGTGTGTGTGTGTGTGTGTGTGTGTGTGTGTGTGTGTGTGTGTGTGTGTGTGTGTGTGTGTGTGTGTGTGTGTGTGTGTGTGAGAAAGAGCGAGAGACAGAGAGAGATAAAGTAATGTGTTTTGGATATACCATGATAAAAATTTAAGGCCTATTTTACATTAATATATGATGATGTGATGCATAAAGGCATTGAGTTCTGGTTATGTATGCAGCTGAGGCGCCACTCAGTGGCAGCTGAATATTATTACACCCATTATATACCCTGCTTGATTACAGGATAATGGTTTATGGGTAATTACCCATTAATTTTACAAAACACACTCAGATATTACATTTTTTAGCACAGACCTAAGCATCTGAAGGCATTTTCTTCAGACATGGGCAATCTCTTTGAATTAAAATTTCATTATGAAATTCTTAATCACCACTGTCTTCATCTGTTGGACACCAGCCAGCTTACTTACTCACTCTCACTCAGTCATCATCTATAACGCTTAATCTTGTATTCAGGGTCACGGGGGGGCCTGGAGCCTATCCCAGGAGACAGGGCACAAGGCGGGGTACACCCTGGACAGGGTGCCAATCCATCACAGGGCACACACATACGCTCACTCACACACTCATTCACACACTACGGGCAATTTGGGAACGCCAATTAACCTAACCTACATGTCTTTGGTCTGTAGGAGGAAACCGGAGTACCCAGAGGAAACCCACCAAGCACGGGGAGAACATGCAAACTCCATGCACACAGAGATGGGAATCGAGCCTGGCCGTGAATTGAACTCGGACCCTGGAGGTGCAAGGCGACAGTGCTAACCACTACACCACTGTGCTGCCCAGTTCACTTATATAACATTATATTTTTGGACATTTTTGGACATTTTGTGTAAAAAAAAAAAAGTCTTATCAGCAAAAGACTCAAGGGCAACTTGTTATTTTAGCAACGAATAACATATAACTATAGACTGTCTACCTAACCCATAATCCAACTTAACTAAAGCAGTCTTGGATTCTCAGGTATAATAGGTCAGAAGCTCTGGATACATATATTACACAATAAAACAAAACATAACAAAAAACCCTGAGGTTTTTCATTAATGTTTATTACAATGAAAAAAATATTGTTATAACATTAACAAAACACAACATTAACACAATAGAATTTATAATCAACTATTCACCAGTAAACTTGGGACAGGATCATGGACACCCTAAACTGTAAAAAATAAATAGTAAATTTTACTGTAAAAAAACGGCAGCTGTGGTTGCCAGAATTTTACCGTAAAAAATACGTTATTGCACTGTAAACAAATAACCGTAAATTTTACGGTAAAAAACGGCAGCTGTGGTTGCCAGAAGTTTACCATAAAAAAAAAAGGTAGCAACATTTTTGGATGTACAGGATTACACTCATTAAACTGTATATTCCTATGGATTTTAATTATAAATTTTTTTTCAAGCCTGGCCAGTAATCAAACCCAGACCCTGGGTGCTAAGCAACGGTGCTAACCACTACACTACTGTGTTTGCTGAGCAATTGTTGTCGTTGTTGGACTTCCTCGGTTTCCCCTTATTTTCGCTTAATTTTTTTACAGTGCAATAACGTTTTTTTACGGTAAAATTCTGGCAATCACAGCTGCCAGTTTTTTACCGTAAAATTTACGTTTATTTTTTACAGTGTAGACTCACCCATGCCCACAGGGACCAGAGGTCAGCTTGTCTGGTCCGATCCAACAGAAAAGTCAATGTAGAAAAAAATCACTGAAAGATGCAAAGATTCAAAGGTGGCCAAGCCAGCCACCAAACTCCCTAGATGCCAATCTGATTGATGAGCACCAATGGGATGCACTGGACAAACAAGTCCAATCCACGGAGGGCCCACCCCACAACCCAGAGCACCCAGACGATCCACTCCCAACGTCCTAGAGGCAGACATCACAGCACATCACCAGAGGTCTTCTGGAGTCATGCTATATATATATATATATAAAACACGTAGGAATTATGCAATATATAACAACAAGTTTTTATTGTTCTTTCAAGAACAGTATTGTCAGGTGCATTTGCAACTTGCATGAATGAAAAACACCACAATGAAACTGGCTCTGATGAAGATCATCATAGGAAAGAAAGACCAAAACTCACCTCTGCTGCAGAGAAGAAGTTCATTTAGAGTTACTAGCCTCAGAAATCACCAATTAACAAACAGCACCTCAGATTAGAGCCGTTATTAAGGATTTACAGATCATAAGGAGCAGATACATCTCAATATCAACTGTTCAACGAAGAATATTGTATATTTTGGATGCCTTTAGTATTGTTTTACTGTACAATGTAGAAATAAATAAAAATCAGGAAAGACCACGGAAATAGAAGATGTGTCCAAACTTTTGACTGGTAGTGTTTATGTGTGTGTATTACTTGGATAGATAAAAACATGAAAGTGTTGTAACAGTAACTTTGGCCTTTTGGCGGCCACATAACATTGATTGATTATTTTCCTACACTAGGCTCCTGAGTGTTTTATTCCTTAGATAATGGATAAAAAATATACTGTAAATGGTACATTCTTTGTCAATGGTACTTTGCTACACAATCCATAATACACCTGTACACAATGACAAAATAGCTCAGTCTGGTACAGCTATGTCATTATATATATATATATATATATATATATATATATATATATATATATATAGGGAGATGCACTATTTTGAAAAGTTGGATACAAAATAACATGTAGTGTAATGTTGATGCGAGTGAGCAGATATAAGACTTGTACATGTTCATCTGTAGTAATTATTCAAAGTTGCTGTGTTTATAATAAGAATCTACAGGGATATTATAACCAGGTAGAAACAACCAAAAAAAGCCAGATAAAAAAAAATAATACTGTCCTGTGTACATCTCTAGTTGAGGCTTATTATGAACTCGAGTGATGTAGCTGAGGTAGAGGAACTGCTAGAGTTAGAATTCACACATGATGTTACACCGAAGTAATGAAGCATTAACTTCATTCTTGTAAATAGCAACTACCCTATAAAAGAGCAGATCTGTAGGCCTTAGAGTCATCTGTGTGCATCATAAACTAAAAAAGGTTCATGGACTCTGGAGCCACATGGTTGGTGATAAAGTCGAGCCTAATTACTGAAACTGGAGGAAAATACAGACTGGAGCTTCTCGCAAATACAGCCTAATAATAAACCTGACTAAATTCCACATCTACAACTGTTGAACAAATGCGTAGTAAAAGTGTTAATCCGTTCTATCAGCAAGTAGCTTGATCAGGTCTCGATCTAACACTTTGTCATACAGTATATACTCAGCAGTGTGGTTATTCCTAACACGGGTATCTTAACTGGGGATCCAATTTTATACACACATGCCTTTTTAGTATATATACACTGCAGCTTTAACCTGATCAGACCATGAAGATGACATGATCTCTAAAAAAGTGAATGTGCATGCACACAAACACTAGCGCACACACACACACATACACACACACACTCACACACACACACATTCCATGCCTGACTGCTGCCTCATAAATAATGCCAATAATGCCTAAGTCTATATTTATCCCCTGACCCCACTCTGGGTTTACTCCATCCACCTGTCCAGGTTGTGTTTTCCCAATAGACGCCACTGTTTCTCTGGCAGCAGCCACAAACCGAGGTCTGTTTTTTTTGTATTGCAACTAAGAATAAATGTAGCATGGATCATATTAATCAATCATTTCTCTCCCAATTTGGATGTAGACCTGGTGATGACATAATAACGACAGCGGTCTGGGTCGTGGAATAAAATTCAGAAACAAAGTAGCATGTGATCATTTTCTCCATCCGTTTAACCCCTCTTTAACGAGCATCTGGCTGCATGTGGATCAGCGCTGGAACGTTTGAGCCAGGGTCTATTTTGGTCCTCCATACATGGAAAGAGTTTAGGTGAGGATGACTATAATCCGATTCAGGGGTTATGATGAAGGGCAATCAGCGTTTCACAAATGCCTTTTTGGTTATGAATCTGCGCCAGTGCTGAGCGTTTGCATTTTTTTTTTTTTTTTGCTCTTTCGTGCCACTTTGAAATCTGTCAGAACACATTTAAATATGTTAATTGTGCGTTGTAGGGTATTTGCAGGTCAAATCGATGTCTTGTGATGTCTTGTGACCAAAAGCACACGCTTAGTCCTTTAAGACTGTCTCCTATTGGACAATTCGCTAATATACGTCAATGAAGATTTAATCAATGTCACAAAAATTCAGCTTGCTCTAATCTTGCCCAATTTCTAGATATGGATCAGCCGTACTTATTTTGTTTAAATGAGCCCAAAAAGATGCCCCTGAATATAACCCTTGTGCTGTTTATTTAGCTTTTTTTTGCCCCATTTTTTTCTTGCTCAATATCGGCTTGAGCAACAAACAGTATTTAGTCCAGCGCCACTGTCTGAAGGTTTAGTTTAACCACAGTATATCATGCTGAAATGAAATCATGGTTTGGGTGTTGTACATCTGAAGCTAAACACAGCACAGGGGAACAAATGCTGTTTCCTTTTTCAGTCCTTGATTTCCCTGATTTCTTTTGGGATTAAAGGAACATGTTCGTTCATCTTTACTACTGAAGAACGCATAATCTGGCAGATGCACCCAGAACCTAAACAACTGTCTGAATACATTTAGATATTTCCATTAATTTAGAATTTATGTCACCATCTCGCCCCTTCAGTTGAAGTCGCACTGAAGTGAATATGTTATAAATACGGCAGCATACAGTATATGTCGCTATGATTAATTATCATCATGCAGTAGTGATGAAAATAACTCTTGACTCTTGCGAACACACACACACACACACACACACAGTAAGGTCATGCACTGGCGAGACCCCATGACTCGTGATACCTTATGTTTACCGAGCAAATTCTTCCAAAAGTGACTGGCGTTGAGTACCAGCTAGTCAATCAGTTATTGTGACACCTTCATACTTCTATAATGTATATTTATACCATAAAGCATTACTTAAAGGGGACCTACAAGGGGTTTTTAAGTCAAACCGGGACCTTTGATTGTGCAGAATGAACGAACACAGTTATGTTTTACGGCTAAGCGTCTCATCACCATACTGTGAGTCTTCTGTACGTAAATGTCACTCGGTTTTACATTTTCATTTACAAGAAATTTCATAACAAGTCCCGGTTTGACTTGAACATCCCTCATATTATATTATTCACTTTTTAATCAATCGGATAAGTCTCCAGTGTGTGTGTGTGTATGTGTGTGTGTGTGTGTGTGTGTGTGTGTGTGTGTGTGTGTGTGTGTGTGTGTGTATATCCAAAGAACAAATCTGGAGATAATTATGTCCATTTTTTAGTCTTGTATTGATCAGGCCTTGAACAAGCCAATTAGATTTTTCTCCTATTGTGACCTCATATGAGAAGATACTACTGCCCTGAATTGTTGCAAAACTGTGCTGCTGTCTGGAGGGGTGTGGCTCAGCAGTAGCTCATTTCCAGGCATTGGAACTACTGATTGGAAGGTCTTAGGTTCATACCCCACCACCACCACCACTAAGTTGCCCCTGTTGTACCCTTGAACAAGGCCCTTAACCCTCAACTCCTTAGATGTGTAATGAGATAAAAATCATTGCAAGTCGTTTTGGATAATGGCGTCTACCAAATGCTGTAAATGTCAATGAGTAAAACAGTGGGAGTATAAAAAATTTTATTTTCTGAGGGGTATTTCAGCCAAACTTTGAGGGACCTGTGTTAACTGGTGCCTTACAAGGTCGACTTTAAAGCTTTATAAGCCACATTCACCTTCCCAGATAAAAGATAACGACAGAAGGTACAAAACATGTAACCTTGATGGTACCCCCGCAGCAACAAGAATACACAGTACACATTTATTTCTGACAATGTAGGGTTGAGTTTGGCCGGCAGGAATCCATGATTATGTTACATGTCCATGTTTTAAAAAATCTATTCAGATAAATGTTACTTTTTTGTTGTGAAAAACATTATAAATGTTTCAACCTAAAAATGACCTCTATTTATGTTAAATTTAAAGATTAAAAAGTAAAAATCAGACAGGTACTCAATATGATTAGACTGCTAGCATAGTAGACTAGCCAATGAGCTAACTGTTTCAGTGGTTTTATTTGCGTAGCTACAATTCTGTCAACTGTAATATTTGTGGGTTCCTCATTATTTAAATCCAGAATCACCCAAACACATTTATATTCACTATAGCACACACATTTAGCATGACTTACTTTTTTATACTGGCGGCCCAGTGGCTTAGATTCCCGCCTTGGGTTCATGGAGTTTGCATGTTCTCCCCATGCTTGGTGGGTTGCCTCTGGGTACTCCGGTTTCCTCCCACAGTCCAAAGACATGCAGAATAGGCTAATTGGCATTCCCAAATTGCCTGTAGTGTATGAATGTGTGTGATTGTTACCTGGAGGTCCTACCATGGTTGCAAAAATGGGAATGGTCACCATTGGCATCCCCAGTCCCTAATATGTAATATGACTACAGAGGTTCCTAGATGGATGGATGGATGGATGGATGGATGGATACATGGATGGATGGATGCATGGATGGATGGAACTTGTTTATGCTGTTTAAACTGAGAGTTCTTAAGACTGGGACATTGCTTTTTTTTTACATTGAAGTCATAAAACTCTTAAATGCACTCAGGTTTGTCTTTTGGATTTTGGTTAATGTAATGTAGTGACCTTAAAACACTGTCTTGTAATCTGAGTACAGGTTTCAGAGAATAGCCACATTTACATAGCAGCGATCACCCACTATATTGCAATGATAGATGATTTGTGTGAAGTCTAATGTTTTTTTTTTTCTTGTTAGACCATTGTTATTCATTGAATGCTACAGAGAATTATGGTTCATTCAAACTGTCCTGACCTCTCTCATTGAGGTCTTGCCATATAATTCCAGGACTTTGATCATGGACACAACTCTCTTTTTAAAGAGCAGAAGAGTTGCACATGGTCCACATACCTCACAAGGGCGGTTAGTTACTGCATATTTCCAAGCTAGCATCTATTGTCTAAATTTAGAGCAGGTATGCCTGGCCAGCGCGCATTTCATATATAAAACAGTTGGGCCGGGAGTCTATTGTCTCCCCAGAGTTTGACTGTGTGCCTGCAGGATCTCAGCCACCATCATAATGGTAGGATATCATTCGACTCCTGGTTTTATTAACAATTTAATAGTGATAGATGAGCAAGAAATTAATTAACGTTACTGATGCATACAGAGGATTGTGGACAATAACTGTGCCAAGGTCAATGGCATGTGGAATAATAAATTGAGGATGATGTTGAGGTATTATTTTAAGATTTAACACGATTTAACTCAATCTAACATAAATCAATGTTGCAATTTTGTTTATGGATCATGTTTCAGACGCAGCAAGATGTACTGATTGGAAATTCATAAATAATTGTATGAAAAGGTATTAAAGGTATTAAATGAAAGGGGTAAGGGATTAGGTTAGCTGTTGCATCCTTTCTTTTGCAAATATTCAAATGAATTCCAAAGCAATTGGCCTGGATCAGTGTTACACGTTCACATTCTTAAATACTCTGTGTGAGATCAGGTTTGTTTGACAGAATATGAAACAAGTTAATATATACTGTATAATGAGAAAATAATTGCCAAAATTCTGACAAGTTTACTCTTGTATACATTGAGGTTGGGGTGGAACTTTCCATTTATACATTTCTATACATACTGGGCTTACTTTACTGTATCTATCTTTTCTTAAAACTAAATGTGTGAAGAATTTTGCATAAGTCAAACCAAAGTAACAATTCCTGTTTACAAGTACACTGAAACTGCTTAGAGTGCGTCCTAAATGCTGTGTGCCCTAAATTTATTTTCTGGCAACGCAGCTTAGGAAATGCAGAGCACCTTGGGTGCCTTAGATACAATCTTCTCTTGCTAGTTTTGTGTGTTTTTTTCCCGTTCCAATTGACATAGCTAGTATTATTTTAGATTTGTTTTGAATCATTTTAGTTTAATACGAAGGGCAGGGGTAGCTAGGTGGTTAACCCTTAATCGGGTGATGCGCATATTTGATGTTTAAATAAATGTGCATTGAAATGTATCTGTGATATATCTACTTTTTGGAGAACTTATTACCCTACATGGGCGAATAACCGATATCTGGTAACTTCACTGAGCTCGAGCAACAATTAATTCTTTTTAATTACCACAAAAGTAAAAAAAAAAAAAAAAGGGGGGGGGGGGGATCCTTGAAAAAAAAAAAAAGTATTTCAGTGAGTTCAGAAGGATGCTGGACTGCTAATCAGAAGGTCCCCACTTCGATCCGTGGCACTGCTGGGCCCTTGAGCAAGGTCCTTTACCCTCAACTGCTCAGATGCAATTGGGCGTCAAGCTGGCAACCCGTCCCTGTAAGGAACATAACAGATAAATGACAGATATCTCTCCATGGGTGGGAAGCATTTGTCGCCTTATGCCACGTGGACAGACCGCTAGCTTAAGTTTAACATGAAATGATTGTTAGACTTTCAACTGCTCATAGTGCATCAAGGGCTCATTGCAGTAGACCACCCGGTCCGCACACAACTTGTCACAGGTTTTGTACCCGATTCCGTTCCTGATGCAACACTCCTATTTTATCCGCATCCAGTGGCTGGAATTTGGACGTGTGAATTGAACCCGGGCCTACCACATTTCACAAAAATATTTCTACAAAACTTGTGAAGCAAATATGCGACTAAACTTGACCATGTGATCAGCATCCCCTTGATAACGCCAAATTACTTGCAGTAATGCTAATTTTGTTATTGCTTAATGTGTCAATTAATCATGCTGTTTTGGCACTGCAACTACTGTAGTAGTCTGACTATATGAATAATTATAGGTTATAATATTCTGCTATATATGTTCATCTAGGGAGAGAGTCATATAACCCATTATATGAGAAGTTATCAATATAAAAATGACTGCAGAACATAATACAAGTACAAAAAAAAAAACATATTTGTATCCAGAGTCACACAAGAATTAATATAATTCCAATCATATGTTTAATTTAATGCTTTTAATGACCTCTGCTGATGTTCACCAGGCACCCAAAAAGGCCAAGAAGAAGGAGTCCGCCAGCTCCAATGTGTTCACCATGTTCGAGCAGTCTCAGATTCAGGAATTCAAAGAGGCAAGAGCCTTTTCCTCATTTATCCCAACGTGCATGATATACGATATTTCCAAACAATACAAACCATAACTCACATCGAGCTCTGAGCTTAACAGCCGATTCCTTGGCTGAGACCAGACCTCGGCTATAATCACAGTAATTTACAGTGCACATGATGGATGGACTCTTAACACATTAGTCGTAGCACATTTCTTTGATATATAGAGAGCGGATAATGTATCTTGAGTTAGTGTGTTGTAAATGCCTGCAGGCGTTCACCATTATGGACCAGAACAGAGACGGATTCATTGACAAGAATGATCTCAGAGACACTTTCGCCGCTGTAGGTAAACACTTTCCGTTTCTCAAGTAACAGTTTAACGGGTGAATTTACGACCGGGTTGCCATTTGGGTCCAACTGATATTACAGTTACATATGTATGGAAGTTAAAGACATTTTCAATATTTTAAACAAATATCCTTGCTTTGAATAAATAACATAGAGCATTAATGAAAACCTGTAAAGGGTTTAGAAAAGACCAACTGTGCCTGTTCCAGACCACTATAATTACACTTATATCATAAAAATCACATTATTATCATTGAAATATATTTAACATGTGATGCTTGAATCATTTTCTCCATGGGTTGTCAGTTATAAGTTATGAACAATGTACACTGTAGTCACAAAATATTCAGTCAACACTGTTACAGTGTTAACACACTGAACCGTATCAAAGTCAAACAGCAAATATCTTCCAAATTTCACTTAAATTATTAATAACTAAAAATAAATCTTGGGTGAACTATTAAAATATGCCTAAATCCTTCAGCAAGGATGCTAATAAAGTATGTTGTTTTTTTGTACAAACTGCGTTCGAGTCAAACCAAGACTTTTGATTGTGCAGAATAGAATAACAGAACAGTTATGAGAGTAAAAACTCCCTTCATTTTTATATATAATCTCCTACTACACTAATGCACTTATCCCAGTGTTTTACTAGTCTTTGGACACCATCAAGGTTGAAGTTTCCAAGGTTGACTTTCTGATTTATATCTGAAACACTGGCCTCCCAGGAACTCCTTTAGTGGAAATGGCTTGGAGCGAGGTCAGGACTATACAGGGATGTGGCGATATCTCCGGCCAGAGTTCCTGTAATGTGCAAGTGGTGTTGGTGAATGTGTTGTGTACAGTTCCTACAGACAGATGCGTCTCTTCCGCAAGTTGGTGACACGTTATCCGTTTTCCTGATCGATTTTCAGGTTAATTTCATGTTGATTGATATGATGCTTGACAACATGCTGAATGTTCACAGGACCTGTAGTGGGTTTAAAGTCATCATTCACGGATGTATGACCTTCTTTAAAATGTTTGTGCCATTCAAAGAGTCTCATCATTGTTCTGTGCTTGAAGTCTTCTGTAAAAGTCGATCTCTTTTTTATTCATGAGCAATTTCATCACAAGTCCTGGTTTGACTTGAACGCCCCTTGTATTTGCTAATTATTTGCAAAAACAAAAAATCACTCGACCCTGTTTCTCATACCCTCTCATAAACGCAAGCTACAAGAATCCTTCCTTTAATGACATGGTTTCCTTAAACAAGTATACACATTTTAAATACTTTAAATAATTCATAATTTTTAATAGATTCATTGTTGAAAAATGCTTAAACAGTAAAACTTGCTAGGGGCTACGAAGAAAATGGAAGCTACAGTAATGGCCCAATATTCAGGTTGCTTGATATGATGTTGAGACAGGATTCTGGATCACAAGAACCACCGTATCATGTACGGCATTTTAAAATGAGAAGTCCAAATGAGCATTAGCCGTTGTTTTCTCGCTCATGCTTCCAGGTCGTCTGAACGTAGGTAGCGATGAGCTTGATGACATGCTAAAGGAAGCTCCAGGTCCTATCAACTTCACAGTGTTCCTCAGCATGTTCGGCGAGAAGCTCAAAGGTAAGCTTTGGGGTCAAGGGTAGCTCAGTGGTTAAGGCATTGGACTACAGTTCGGAAGGTCCCAGGTTCAAGTCCCACTTCCACCAAGTTGTCCCTGTTGGGCCCTTGAGCAAGGCCCTTAACCCCAACTGCTCAGATGTATAATAAGATAAAAAATGTAAGTCACTCTGGATATGGGTGTCTGCCAAATGCCTAGATGTAAGCTACAGCTTTGGGCAATATAGCTAATATACAGCTTCAGTGAATGTACTCCTAGTCTAACTAGTAAGACCTTTTTAGGTACTGACCCAGAGGAGAACATTCTGAACGCCTTCAAGATCTTCGACCCAGAGGGAACTGGTGTACTGAAAGGAGATGAGTGAGTTTGTTTGTTCTTGTACAGTGGTCAAAAATGGATGGATTGATTGATGTAAACCGTTTTGGTCCAAAGTTGCAATACAACGAATAAAGACGTCTTCTTGGTCTAATGCTGATTTGATTGGATATCACAGTAGCATAAACAACCACACCTCTTACTCACGCTACTCTTATAAAAAGAAACTATTATATGCAGTCATGCTCCTGACAATTCCTTAGGACTTTATGACAATCCTTATGATCATCTTTTACCTTATAAATGTTACAACCTCCACCCAATTGAGATGATGTCATGATGAAAGTACACAAAATTGACCATAGCACTGAATAGTGAAGATGGAGGTAAAACCAATATACAGGGTGTCCACAAAGTCTGGGCACATAGGAATGGTTTCATAAAGCTACGTTTTATGTAAATGGTCAACAGACAGAACCTTCGATACTGGTCTCAAATCAATGCAGACCTATTAAATCGAGTTCACCTTAATTTTGCAAGGCACATAAAATTATGCATTGAAAATGATGGAAATCATATTGAAAATATTATTTATTAACATTAGAATTAAATAAAAGTTGGATAAAAGCAATATCACACTTGAGGCCGTGCTGTCGCAGCTGCATCACATTTATGCTGATATTCAGTACAACAGCACTCCCTCTCATGTGATATTCCGCAATTATGTCCAGGTTGTAACACTACAAAATGTAGATCATATAAGGGGGTGAATACTTATGCACTCCTCAATGATTTGTTCTTAATTTTTTTTCTTTTGTTGTTCAACAGGATCAAGTTTTACCTGATGACTCAAGCAGACAAATTTACAGAAGCTGAGGTGAGCGACAATGAATGTACACTTCTTAGGGTGATTTTTATTACAGGGGAAAAAATGGACTGTGTACTTTTATAAATAAATAAATAATAAATAAATGAATAAATTAATAAATAAATACATGAAATTCTTGAAAATTGTAGCTACTATAGGTTACATAGAAAAAACTTGCTAGCTAGGTTAGCTGTATTATTATTATTATTATTATTATTATTAATAGTAATTGAAAAAATATAGTCTATTGAAATATTTTAATTTATATTTCATATATTAACGTTTAAATGAGTCACTAACAAGACTAATCTTTCACTATCATTTAGTTCTCCATTCTGCTAGTTAATATTTCAGACCATAGATTTAATACAACACACACACACACACACACACACACTATCAAAAAAAGAAACACAACATCAGTCTGGTATTATCTGCGCATTTCCTCTCTCTCTCTCTCTCTCTCACACACACACACACACACACACACACACACACACAACACCACACACACACACACACACACACACACACACACACACACACACACACACACACACACACACACTCATGCACACAAGAGTCACTCATTTTGTGTAGCAGCTTTCATGCACCATATATCAAAGCCTTGAAAATAAATGCCTATATAACACACACCAACACACACACACACACACTCATTCACGCACACACACATAAAAACAAACAAGCCCTCTGTTCCCATGGCAGCAGTGTGCAGTAATCTGATGGCTGGCTTCCCATGGCACCCTGTTCTGACTCACTGATGGCTCATGTGATTACAATAATCCATCTTCCTGTCAAATACCCCCCAAAACCCCGCATAGGATAATGTGGGGGAGGGGGCAAAATGAACGAAGAAAAATTGCTTAGGCACACTTTGGCTCCCATGTGTCCAGCAGATGAGCGGCCATGCTGCGTTGGCAGGGTAATGGACGCTCGGGAAGGAGGGGGGGTCCACAGGGGCTCGTGGGCAGCGCTCTTGATCAACCATGTGGGTACACACAGGAGACATGTGCTCACGCTCATGATCAAACGCTGTGCCACTCGTTCCCTATGGACGGGTCCCGCTGGGTTTATTCCGAGTTCGGTTTCAGCTGACAGGAGCATGAAAAACACACACACACACACGGCAGCACAGTATGCAAGGCAGAGAAAGACAGAGATTGGAGGCCACTGTGGCCAGGTGAAACAGGGATCAGATATGAGACCGAGAAATAAATTATTGTAGCAGATTCAAAGTTGTATTACCAGTTTTTTGTCCACCAGAAAGTTGATAGGGCCATCATGAGCACGTTGACAAACTAGACAACATGGTATCAGGGCATACTTACGTATCAGTATTAATAATTCATTACCTTATCTGCCATTAGCAATGAAAAAGCTCAACCATGATATACTGTAAAAATAATGTACTTTTTCTTTTAAAGGCCACCTTATACATAGAGCTCACATATAGACTTTGTCTATGTCTGTCAAACTGACATGATGAGTGGCTTTAGGAATTCAGTGAACACAAAGGAGCCACCCATAAAGAAATGGTATCATGGTAGCCTAAAAGCGCCTGTACCATATACAGTACGTACACTGTTTAGTGGAAAAAAAGTCGAACACTTTTAGATTTCATTCGGTCACCTTTCACAATGTGGCGGCCAGTTCATATGTGAAAAAGATACCTCATGCTCCCAGAACCACTCTTTCACAACCTGAGTCCTGGAATATACCCGCGCCATCGGGGGAGAAAAACTTTGTAGATGTGATAACCTGGTCATTCAGTAAATTCAGGTCGTCAGCAACCTCTGATCATAATACTGCCTCCAGAGGCTGGTACGGTGGGCACTATGCATGATGGGTGCATCGCTTCATGAGCTTCCCTTCTTCCCCTGACATGCCCATTGCTTTCGAATAGGCTCAATCAGAACTTTTCCATTGCTACAAAGTCCAACCTTTATGCTCCCTAGTAAATCAAAGCCTTTTTTTGATGAGTCTCACTAACAAGTGATTTTCTTATGGACACACAGCTGTTAAGTTCTCATCACATTGTGTGTGTATGGAAGTCCTGTTACTTTCTTTGTTGAGTTTTTTTTTACCATTCAACTTTTATATAGAGTGTGTATCTCTATTTTTGTTTCCCCCACCATATTTCTTTCACAAAGTTATCGGTTTAGCACTATCCTTCCAGGTTTTGATAATGTGTTTATGGGTTTTTAACCCAGTTCCAGTAATTTCAAATCTCCTTATTAGTTTTCTTTGCTTGACGCAGCCCAATAATTTGACCCTTCTGAAATGACTTTTTTTTTTTTTTACCAGAGAGCGTAAAAGTATATTACCCATGCGACTATACCATGGTATTTTTGCCAGTACCATGGTATTTACAGTATTTGCTGATATAGTTCATGTACCATGCTAATGTACATGGTTTTAACATGGTGGAAACCATGTAACTTTAGCTTTAATTCAGTGGTTCATGTACTATATCAGGGTACATAGTTCTACAGTACAGTACATATAGTATGGTTCCATTATTATATGTACTGTATGTAACAGTAATGAAATACTGTAGTGTAGGTTGAAACTCTTAATAATATATATACTCTTAAATATAATATGGTGCAATATGTACAAAATTTCATATTAGATACCTGCTGAACATTTTGTACACAATAAGTACTATGATATTCAGAAATATATAACATACCGTGGTATATAACATATACCACGGTATGTACTGTAAGTTATACCTACATACCAGAGTAAAATTCCTTATGGGCGAACACAACTAAAACGAACTAATTGCAGACTATTAATATATGCAATGTGGTATTTTGCTTGAGGTCACATATATGATGTAATATGAACCTGAAAGAAACATAATTAGGTTTTCCTCCGGGTACTCCAGTTTCCTCCCACAGTCCAAAGACATGTAGGTTAGGTTAATTGGCGTTACAAATTGCCCATTGTGTGTGAATGAGTGAGTGTATGTGTGTATGTCTGTGCCCTGCGATGGATTGGCACCTTGTCCAGGGTGTACCCTGCCATGTGGTCTAAGTCTCCTGGGATAGGCCCCAGGGCCCCCGTGACCCTGAATACAGGATAAAGCGGTATAGATGATGAGTGAGTGAGTGAGTGAGCGAGAAAAATAATTAGTCCTAATTTAGTCCTCAAGCCTGACACAATGTGAATGCGCTAATATTTATCACATCCTTGTTCACTAGACATATCGATAAATTTGTGATCTTCTTGTAGCACAGGACAAATGTCTTCGAACACATGCATCACAATTTTCATCTAACTCTACAAGGAAACTGATTAAACTCTTGGGAAGAATTATATCCAAGAGATATCCACCACAATATCCACCACTTTCTTTATCATGCATTTCATTTCAACCATCATTATTTGCTTCACTCACTCTTCTTGCAGATGACGCAGATGTTGCAGATGTTCCCTCTGGATGTTTCTGGTAATCTGGACTACAAGAATCTCTGCTATGTGATCACACACGGAGAGGACAAGGAGCAGGAATGATGAGATAGGGAAATAAACTTTGATTCATAATCGCATTCATTGATGTCATTGTTGTAATATATGTTTGTGAATAAGACCATTGTGTATGTTGTGGTGAACCTCTGAAGATGGATAAAGACATTTGGGATTGTACAAAGCCTCCATCTTGTGGACTAATTCATTCTGGAAATGTTTGCTGAAAAGAAAGGGGTCTACTTTACATGGTGGCAGTACTGTAAAGGTTAAACTGCTAGCTACCGGTCATTTCAAGACAAGAAAATAAATGTAAGATATAATAGTACAATAACATTACAAGTCGGCATAGCTGGTAGCCCTGTTGCTTCTAAGCACCAGGGGAACTGGTTCAGTCTTGAGGTCGGGTTTTCTGTCTCTGTGGAGTTTCATCCAGTATGTCCTCACCATGTCCCATGGGTTCTTCAGTTTCCTCCCAGTAGGTGGATTGTGTGCATTTAAGAGCAAACAACAACAAAAAATATACCATTAATCTCATATCATTGTCAAAACCACTTTGAGAATCTTGTTGAGAATCATAGAAGGAAATAAACAGACAAGAACCAGACAAATTACACTTAAATTTCAATATTTAGCTCATTTGGCTGATGTTTTTTATTCAAATCAACAACTGATAAAAGGAACACCTGAAGGAACACCTCCAATTGTGGTATCTTGGTGCTGGGATTTGAACTCATAACCTTTCAGTCAGTAACCCAATTCCTAAACCCCTGCCAGAAAGTCATCTTAGAGCACACTACTTATCTCAGAGAGGCTACACAGATCAACATTCTCAGGAAGAAAGCTGAACTGATCAGTGATTCCTATCCAGGTTCCTTCTTCATCGTGCTGATGGTAAGATCAGAATTTGGAACAACCATTTTTTAGTATAGGGCATGTTTTCCTTGGATGCACAAAAGCTTCAGATAACCATCGTTGATGCCATTATGATTACAATTTATCACAACACACAGGGACTCTTTTAGAATGTACTTTGAGTTAAAACATGTTTTATCTCAGAATGACTTCAAGAACATTTTATTTGCTTCAGTGGCTTCTGGTATCTTTGGGATTATGTTAAACAGGGATGTTCACAGCATGACTGCACAGAAACACATTTTACTGTGCAGCCCATATGATCCAACAGCCGTGCACAAGCAAATCCAGAACTTTGGAAACAGCAGAATTCATGCTGTTTCCATGAACTTGGTGATTTTCTTAATTAATTTGTTTAAGTCAAATTAATGTTTTAACTAAATTGTCAAATGTTCTAATCACAATTGTACAGTTTCACATCTACACATTCACTCATCCTCTATACCCGTTTATCCTGTATTCAGGGTCGCAGGGACCTGCAGCCTATCCCAGGAGGCTTGGGGCATGAGGCAGGGTACACCCTGGACAGGGTGCCAATCCATCGCAGGGCACAGACACACACACACACACTACAGGCAATTTGGAAAGCCAGTTAGCCTAATCTGCAGATTTTTGGATTGTGGGAGGAAGCCCACCAAGCACAGGGAGAACATGCATACTTCATGCACAAAGAGATCCAAAAAAATCCATCACTGAGCACACATCAACAAACATACTTATACATTCACACACAATTAGCATGTGTTTTGGAATGTTGGTGGAAACTGGAATACCCAGAGGGAACCCACCAAGCATAGGGAGAACATTCAAAACTCAACACACACAGACCCGAGACGGGAATCGATTCTGAAGGTAAGAGGACACAGCGCCAACCACAGTGCTACCCACCCAGATTCTTATATACACACGTGGACAAAATTGTTTGTACCCTTCGGTCAATGAAAGAAAAACTCACAATGGTCACAGAAATAACTTTAATCTGACAAAAGTAATAATTTAAAAAAATTCTATGAATGTTAACCAATGAAAGTCAGGCACTGCTTTTCAACCATGCTTCAACAGAATTATTTAAAAACATAAACTCATGGAACAGGCCTGGACAAAAATGATGGTACCCCTAGAAAATACTGAAAATAATGTGACCAAAGGGACATGTTAATTCAAGGTGTGTCCACTAATTAGCATCACAGATGTCTACAATCTTGTAATCAGTCAGTGGGCCTATATATAGGGCTCCAGGTAGTCACTGTGTTGTTTGGTAACATGGTATGTACCACACTCAACATGGACCACAGGAAGCGAAGGAAAGAGTTGTCTCAGGAGATTCGAAAGAAAATTATAGACAAGCATGTTAAAGGTAAGGGCTATAAGACCATTTCCAAGCAGCTAGATGTTCCTGTGACTACAGTTGCAGATATTATTCAGAAATTTAAGATCCATGGGACAGTAGCCAACCTCCCTGGACGTGGCCGCACGAGGAAAATTCATGACAAATCAAAGAGACGGATAATCCGAATGGTAACAAAAGAGCCCAGAAAGACTTCTAAAGAGATCCAAGGTGAACTTCATGCTCAAGGATCATCAGTGTCAGATCGCACCATCCGTCGTTGTTTGAGCCAAAGTGGACTACATGGGAGACGACCAAGGAGGACAACATTGTTGAAAACAAATCATAAAAAAGCCAGACTGGAATATGCCAAACTACATGTTGACTTCTGGGAGAATGTCCTATGGACAGATGAGACAAAAATGGAACTTTTTGCAAGGCACATCAGCTCTATGTTCACAGACGGAAAAATGAAGCATATCAAGAAAAGAACACTGTCCCTACTGTGAAACATGGAGGAGGCTCTGTTATGTTCTGGGGCTGCTTTGCTGCATCTGGCACAGGGTGCACAGGGCTAAAAACACCCAAGAATGGCTAAGAGGAAAACATTGGACTATTCTAAAGTGGTCTTCTATGAGCCCTGACCTCAATCCTATTGAGCATCTTTGGAAGGAGCTGAAAAATGCTGTCTGGAAAAGGCACCCTTCAAACCGGAAACAACTGGAGCAGCTTGCTCATGAGGAGTGGGCCAAAATACCTGCAGAGAGGTGCAGAAGTCTCATTGACAGTTACAGGAATCGTTTGATTGCAGTGATTGCCTCAAAAGGTTGTGCAACAAACTATTAAGTTAGGGGTACCATCATTTTTGTCCAGGCCTGTTCCATGAGTTAATTTTTTTTAATAATTCCGTTGAAGCATGGTTGAACAGCAATGTCTGACTTTCATTGGTTAACATTCTTAGAATTCTTATTTACTATTACTTTTGTCAGATTAAAGTTATTTCTGTGACCATTGTGAGTTTTTCTTTCATTGACCGAAGGGTACCAACAATTTTGTCCACGTGTGTATGTAGAATGTAGAAATTTTTTAAAACCAATATGAAAAGAAAACAGCATTTTACAGGAATAAACATCTCACACATGGGTAAACAGGCAGCATGTCACTAAAGGCTGAGATATGGAATGAATAGAGGATTGAAAAGTCAGATAAACAAACTAATTTAATACATACAGTAGTCCTGAGTGGTAATACATGCTTGGAATTACCACAGAATTTTCAATGCTGACACGTTCAACATACAAACATGTTTGTCTTTTGCTAGCAAGAAGCTAGTTAGCAAACTCAGTTGAGTGATATGGTTTTTCTCTCCAGTGGCAAACAGTTTGATCAATGTTTTCAAGCCAATAACAAGCTAAAGCTAATACTACAAATATATAAAGTATAACTCATTTAAACAGAAGACGTTTTGCTTTGTTTATTTCTGATTCTGTGAAGCCATGTCGATTTGATGTCTCTCCATAAACAGGAAAAGAACTCAGATCTGGGAATAATACATCCAGTTCATAGATCTCCGTCAACTTGTAGTGACAATTCATGTAACAAACAACATTTTCCCCATCAGATCTGTTAAAAAAGGTGTGCATATAATGAACATTGTTATTTTTAATATCCTTTAAATATCAGAACCGTTCTTTGCTATAATAACAGCACTGTTATTATTATTATGAGTAGTAATAGTAGTAGGCCATTCTAATAGACACTCTAACACGTGGGTAAACGTGTCATTTTTAGAATGTATTGTGTAAGGACAAAAAAAAAAAACTGAATTGAAATCAACAATTTATTTAATTAAAAGTAAGGTTTTGTCTGTACACTAGAACTCGCTCTTTCAATTATATCTTTATGTTTCATGCGGTACATTGGAGGACCAGAAAACTTCCTGTCTGTCTGTCTGTACAGCCAGATTTAGTCACAGCATCACACACAAAACGGTTTGGACAGAATTTAGTGAATCTTTTGTTGTACTTAGATATTTGCCTGAAGTACAACCTGCACCATAAGTAAAATCTAAACGTTGAGTAAAAGCAATGTTATGATGTTAATAATCTATTTTAAAATAAGCTACTAATAAGCTCCTTGCTCAATGTAATCTGCACCAATAGATAATAATTAGTAAAGCTAAACTGAATATTTTTTACTGGGACCAGTTCATGTTTCTCTTTCCCATTGATAAATAAAATGAAATAACAGTAGATTCAAAATCTTGTTGTGAACGAGATAGATTTTGTACAATTTCCTAATATTTAGCCACCAATCCAGCGGTAACCTCTATCATATAATGTTGTAACATCAAACAAAATCTTTATTGCAGGCAGACATGTACTGTACATGGGCTTCAACCTGTAATAATATTATCACTGATTACATTAAATTTAGCTTTCAACTCTTCCTAAAGAAATCTTAACCTGGGTCCTTATGTTAGTTGTTCAAAAAACATCCTGAAAAAGAAACACTGGTTAAAAAAAGTACACAACCTGACATTTAATAGGTATAAAAAAACAACAACAACCAGATGACACCATAAAGTCAAAGAAAGAGAATCTTTTATTAAATGACATAATTTTTTTTTTTTTTGCGTGTGTGTGTGTGTGTGTGTGTGTGTGTGTGTGTGTGTGTGTGTGTGTGTGTGTATGTGTGTGTGTGTGTGTGTGTCACCCCACGTTAAAAAAAAAAAAAAAAGCAACCTCCATAAACAATCCTCGGATCCATTTTTATTGCCATGTCAGCGCCTTATCAACTTGACGCCAGAGTGCAAAAAAAAAAAAAAGGAAAGAAGGGAAAAAAGGTAAATATTGGCTGAATATAAGGCAGAATATACTAACAGCCATGATAGCATACAGTCTTAAGTACAGTACAAAGTCAGGTCATACTTTTATATTCTGAAATATCACTAACATGGTTGTTAACTACTGTATGAGACCCACCTGGTTAAATATTTATATTTATATATATATAATTTTTCAACTGAACCAGCAGTGTACCACCGCTTATCAGCTGCTGATGTAAGAAAGAGGTCAACTTATTGTAAGATCCTACAGGCTACAGTCGAAGTAAAACCGATAATTCAAACGCATAACATCTAAGCTAAAATGACAGTGAAGTCGTTAAATAAATGATTGGAAACGGGGCCCTAATGCTCGGAAGTCAGTGCACACTGTAATCTCGTCTCAGTGCTAATGGAGCGTAAATGAGTGAGACAAATGTTATCTGGGAAAGCGGCTTTTGAAAACAATTGGCTTATAAATAGGGCAATCCCATTACAGCAGAGCACCGAGTCACGGAGACATGTTTCGTTATCTTAGAGTAAGTACGCTATTAATTTCCTTTCTACAGAGCCAGCTGTACTCTCAGCAAACCTACTCGGGAGAAAAGACGGTCTGCTGCGGCAGACAGGGGAAGCTGTAGTCCGACTGATATGTTTGTTACACTTACATGCACGGTAGGGCGAGACAAATAATACAGGAGAAACCAGAACAGAAACACAACGAGAAAGCCAAGACCACGGGGAATCAAAGCCACGGTTGCAATTTAGCTGACAGAAAACATCCCACCAAATCCGAACAAGCTGTTTTCAGAACTGCAGAAACAAAACAATAGGTGGCTGGGGTGTTTTTTTTTCTTTTTCTTCTCTTTTTTTTTTTTGAGGCTGATCCAGATGTTTCTCATTTGACGATGTTTTATTTGGAGCTGCCTAGCAGGCAGGAGCCTCATTTGTTCCTTCCCGACTCACTACAGCCTTAACGAGCTTAAGAACCGAGAACAAGCCCGAAGGACGCTGACGAGCCATCACCAGGTGGAGTGCAGGGCCTGTCTACGAGTGTGCGTGTGTTTACTGGGTATGAGCAAGAGCGAGCGGAGTGCAGAGACAGCAAGATGACAGTTCATAAACTAGAAAAATCAAAACTTACAAAGAGTGTACACACACACACACACACACACACACTTACCCAAGTACAAATATAAAAACACTTTCATGTCTTATAAAAAAAAATTACGATTCATACGTTGCCTTGTGAAAACTGTACAGCAAAAACAATTTCCCTATAAATGATGGAAAGTTCACGAGAAGTTCACGAGATTAAGTTCACTATTAACAGCATTGAATGACAGATACATAGAAATCACTAGTGTGAATGTCAAACACTCCTCCTCTTTTGCTGGCTGGAGTAGAGAGAAGAAGAAGAAGAGCGAAGGCGCACTGATTCGGCCCGTTTGAACTTCATGGCCGGTAGACTGAGAGCATCTGACAGGCCGTCTAGTCCGGAGCCAGCCTCTGCTGGGTTCTCTAAAGGCAGAAAACACACACACACACACGCACACACACACACACACGCACGCGCACACACACACACACACACGCACGCGCACACACACACACGCACGCAGCACACACACACTGCGCGCGCACACACACACACACACACACACACACACACACACACACACACACACACACACACACACACACACACACACACACACACACACACACACACACACACACACACACGAGTCCAGCATTTCTCTTCTTCCTTAACGTTATCCAGATTTAGTTCATTACATACACCTGTCCCGGGTGGTTTGTCTAATCTACCCTGTACTTCAGCTGCATTTCAATCATGTGCTCCGAGTGTCCACTACTTCCTTCCTGTGCAAGGTGTCAAAAAGGAAACCAGACTACACGCAAGCTCACTAATCATTCTTGCAAAAGGCAACACTGGGTACGTTGAGGAAGAAAAAGAAGAAGAAGAAAAAAAAAACTTATTCTATAAGAATCTCAGCCCCATTAAGAGACCAAACTGATGGACACTTGATAAATGGCTACAGGAGCATGAATAAGTAAAATGTTCCCATTACCGTGAATGCCAATCATGTGCTCCAGAATAAGCACTCGCTCAGCCAGGATCTTCAGTGCTTCCCTCAGCTGCTGAACTCCTTCACCCTGCAATCACATCAGCACAAGTCCATTCGAATTTCATCAAATGTGGCGAACGAGGCATTTTGCAGCATCGAAAATCTGTCTTTAATTCATTGACTGAAAGAAATCTCAAAATTTCTAGAGATCAAAAGCTAGAACACTAGCAGTTAAACAATGTTAACTGATTTATAGGCTACTAATTGTTCATTCCTGTCATTCCTTTAGCTTGATTTATGCTTCTGTGTCGAGTCTACAGCGTACAGTAGGTTTCGTGTAGGTAGTGCGTAGCCATGTTCCCTACGCCATAGCCTGAAAAGTGCACCTTTCTATAAGTGTAACCACACTTATAGCGGAGACGTGGACCACAACAACTCTGATTGGTCCACCTGGTTACATCACATTTCCGGCCTCTTCTTCTACGCTTCCATTGTTTGTTTGTTTTTTATTTATCATTATGTTGACAGTTGAATAAATGTAGACCAAAATCAAGGAAAGATCAACCAGAGAAATGTGTAAATATGTATATTTGTACAGTACATTATTACTGCCATAATTTACAGTACAAAAAGGAAAATTCACCAGGGAGTAGTGATGAGACTTCTTAAGTGTCTGTACTGCCAGCTAGCAGTTTGGCGGTGTAATTGCAGAGCAACATGGACACACCAGCGCACAAAAATAAGCTCTGCATAGTCTTGATGTAGAATCATACCTCAGGCTTTGCTTTAAGGTTCAAATGTCATATCAATATTAGTATTAAAGCAGCTCACCTCATTAAGGCTTTCTCCTGGGTCGCCTTTCTGCCCCTTGAGACCCATTGGACCCTGTGAGGGCACAATAATATGCAGGCGTGGCTCAAATATCAGATTCTTAGAAGCAAAAAAAGCATGCTTATGCTTGTGTATAAGAAAATACACTTACAGCCAAGCCTTGCTCTCCGATTAATCCTGGAGGCCCCTGGATAGACAAATATTTACAATTTACTGCAAGATAATACACATAATAATAGAGCTACAGTTCTGAAGCTATGTCTTAGCTAAGCTTATTGCTGCATCTACAGTATGTGTGATTAAAGGACATGCTTATTGTGGACTCTCAATATTAACCGGAGGTAGGACTCTTGCTTTTTTCCGACACTCAAATTATTTTAAAAGGCTCCTGTTTTTGTTGCTTTTGCACCTATGATCCAAATGTAACTTTTCAGGCATTTTAGACATTCATATACTGTATATTTGGGAATACAAACAAAAATTAACCTGTTTTTTTTTTTACTTTTTCCTTATTGCTGCTTCAACAAGCCAATTAGATTTTTTTCCTCTATTGTGACCTCATATAAGAAGATCCTCTCTCCCCAAATTGATCCACAGCTCTAGATTTTTATGAAAGGGCGTGGCTCAGCAGTAGCTCATTTACAAAGACACAGAAACTGTGTGTTTGGAATAAGAGTGAAAAAGAGAGAGAAAATGCATTATCCGAGAGGTGTTTCAGCTGGACGGTTACAGTAAAATATGGGAGATTTAAATGTAACTGATGGACCGAGTGATCTCTGATGAAAGCCGGTGTGATATATAGCTCTAGCCTAGTTCCAAAACATTAAATCTAACAATAAACATACAAAACATATGTCTTTCATGATTAAATAAAACTACATTTTACCCGACGCGTTTTCATTGGAAAAAATGGCTCTGAATTCTGCCAGAACTTTGCTTTCATGAATCGTGACAGATCCACATCAGATCAAATGCAGGTTCTCTATCACCTTCCCTACAGATCACGCACTGGTGAAGGTGTCCTGTTTCATTTTTCATTCCCTCTACAATCAGTTCAGTCTAGAGATTGCTGCTTTTGCTCATCAGCCTCCTCCAGCTCCGCGGGCTGCGGCATTACAGGGAGTGTATGTAAACAAAGCGCTGTTTGATCCCAGCAAAACATGAGCTGGACACTTGAATATAAATGTAAGAATTATGAGCTGGAAAGAGCCGCTGGAAGAATATCAGATCTGATCTTCATTCACACGCAGAAATAGAGCCAGCGTTGCTCTTAGAGCTCAGTTTCAAACACATCGTAAATCCGGGATGCGCACTATGAACAAATCAAAAGATTCTCAAAAAATCCACCTGTGAGAGATTGCTCCTCTTGACGTCCCTTCATCACTTTTATATTGTTAAAATGAGCGAAAAGATTTAAGCAGCAGCCGGTCGTGACTGTATATTTGGGTTACAGTAATTTTGACAGGCTTTCATTTTTTATCATATACTGTACTGTATATATACAATATATTTCTCCATATTATCAATCTCAGATTTTCATGTGAAAGTCAGAGTGGTGCACACATAGTATATTATCCTCTTCATAAGCACTCTTTCCCACTTCAGTTTGCTGCATTCCCAGCAGGAATTGATGGTTATCAAAACACTGTAGTGATATGGTTATTTGCAACATTATAGACGTTGGGACCAAATCGCTATTAGGCTGTTCTCGGAATGACATGATGATGGGATAACATTGAACGAACGAGCACAAACCAACGACTTTAAAACCATATTAATTGCCTAAGCAGGATTCAAAACTTCAGTCGCTGCAGTGAAAGCACTATGTGCTAACCACTGGACCAAAGAGAAGATGTTGTTGGGGCTAGTAAACATGCAAACATAACACAACATGAGATACACTCCCTGTGTGTGGGAAGCTGTTTTATCCATCCAAACCTCTGATCAGAAAACCTTTAAACCCTGTTAGAAACTTCACGGATCATGGATGTTGTGAATGGATGTTAATCAGCACAAACGCACCAAATAAAGGTTGAAATTAAGTTGTTGTTTTTGGTCCAAAATGACATTTTCCAGATGTTGATGGGCATTGCAACATTGATACAACCAAAGTTATAGGTATAAAAAGGTATAAAGGTCATCCAAGATTAGGGTTCTTGATGGGTTTTATCTTACAACAGAAATGTTTCTTTGCAGCATAGTCACCCCAATTTGACCTACACTTTCACTTTGTTTGCAGCATACTGTATGTCAAATTTAAATCTGATCATTTGGTACAAAACAAGATCTGAGCAAGTATATACAGGGGCTTTCCCACATTCCTGAGCACATAAGACAAATAACAATCAAAATTCTTGACATTTCTTAGTCACTCATTATTTAAGTCATCAAATGTCTCAAATAAAAATGTTAATATGTACTAATGAATCATATAGGATTCAGCTACAAACTGTACCAGCCTCAAACTCTGCTGAAGTCTCAAGAACTGTCTAAAACTATCACAAGTTACCTACCAACTGTTACAAAGTACCTACTACACCTTAAGAACTGTCAAAGACTCGTCCAGCACTGCTATGATTTCTTACATGTTAACAACAACCTGGATGCCCATGACTACAGTAACTATTAACCTACATTTTTTAGCCATTGCAATTTTTGATTCATTTCAATAGGACTAGTGTTTGTTGTCTGATATGCATAGAGCAGCTATATTTCTTACAGGTTTCGGAATAGTAAAAACTACTAAAAACATATTATAAGCATTGAAATGCTGTGTAACTTGTTTTAATCTTTTAAATGTCATGTCTCATACAAAGCAAAAGTTTTCTTTCTTTTTTTTTTTTAAATTTCATTTCCACACCGCATTCCAGGCCAGTAGGTGGCAATACAGTAAACCACCACTTGCACATAAACACAAAAGGAGGAAGATGCAAGCGTATTCTAATTTCTGCAAAAACTAAGGTAGAGCATTTAAAATTTTGTCTAAATTATTTAAAAATTCTAAATTTGAAAACTGTGTACTATCTATTAGAAAGTACTACAGTATGTAGTAGTTTGTATGAGAGGTTTTTACAAGGGCTCCAGTTATCTAAGCTGTCCATCATCATTAAACAAGGATTTTTCCAGGCCCTATGATTTATACAATCTTGACATAACAGTTTAGGATCAAGCACTTGTTGCAGTTCCTGTTTTACCATTTTGACCAATGTCAACACTATGCTGCTAAATGGATCAGTGTACTCTCTTTTTAACAGATAGTTAAACATGCTAATAATCTATAATCAATGTCTCTCGATTAAGCTTAATAGCTAAGTAAGCTACAGAAAAAAATACAATGCAAAACAAACATTATCAGTTAATACATTTTTAAACATGTAAATTTTTATCAACAATGATTGCCGATTAACCATTAACAACTAACTTAGGTATGTCGAACAGTGAAAGTTACCATGGGTTTTTAAAAAATTGCTGGTCACGTCAAACTGGTAATTAGCAGTTCAACAAGATTTTATGCCGCAACTACATTTCAAAAATACAAAAATACAACAGCACATGAGAATCAGGATGATACAAGATTCATCGACATACAGTATAGTAGAATAAGCTCTCACCTTTTCACCTCGGTCTCCTTTAAGTCCCGGTTCACCGGCTATGCCAGGGAAACCCCTCAGTGCCTAAAACACACACAAATACTGTAAGTAGTACCTTTGTGTATTTAATTTGTACAGAAGCTATAAGCTAACTATGCTAAGCTACCTATCTTATAGGTATAAAACCCTTAAATCTTCGTAAACAGTAGGGTAAATTCTGTCCATTTGAAAGGGCAAAATGGCCTTAAACCCAACTTTCTTGAGGTAAAAAAAGATTCCGATTATTCAAGATGGACGCCCTCATAACCTTTGAATATGCAATATTCAGCTACAAAGTTCTTTGTTCTTTGTTTCTTTGTTCAATGTTCTTTTGTTCTTTGTTTTACACACTGCTGAAGACCTGGATGTGATTTGAAGATTGATGTTTATATGTTTGGTGATGATTATAAATGAGACAAAAGTCCATTAGCTATGTTATCCTTTTAGAGTTTACCAAAAATTTGCAAATGTGCTAGCTGGTAGACTACACCTGGATTAAGGAGAACACTGTTCTTATTTAATATTTCACTAAACCAGTTCTTCAAAATGGACAAAAAAGATGTTTGTTTGTTTTAGTGTAAAGATGTACTTACATCTTGCCCAGGTAAACCTGGAATGCCAGGAGCTCCAGCAGGACCTGGGGGTCCTTAACAAATACAAGTTAAAAACAAAACAAAACAAAAATTAAAGACTTTACATTTGGAAGTTAGAATAGTAGAATCAGATAACTTACTTTGAAATACTGAAATCAATTGTTTTTAATTAAAAACTGAGCACGTAACAGAACATTCCACCCTGAACAACTATTAATCTTTATAATTAACTTTCAGAGGTGTCTAAGAAAAATGTTTTACTTCCCTACATTACCCACAATGCTGTCTGTATTTCTCTGTTAATATTAATTTCTCACTAATATGAAATAGAAGGTGAGAAAAGGAGCACCTTTTGTTTTTAGGTGCAAAATCCTGCAGTTGTCCCTTACAGTTGAGATTGTTTCGTTTTCCCTCCCATTAAACACCACTGTTATTCCCATTAACACTGTTCCACTATGACCTCAGAGCATTCTCCAGTATAACCACTGATGTGCTTGATTTTAGAACAAGGAAAATACAGCACCAAATAACAAATTTGACCATTGCAAATATTTTTGTCAGGGTGGAGTTTTCCTTTAAGTAAACCTGTAAAAGGTTACTGCATTATAAACATATACATATATATATATATATATATATATATATATATATATATATATATATATATATATGTGTGTGTGTGTGTGTGTGTGTGTGTGTGTGTGTGTGAGAGAGTGTGAGATAGCGAGAGTATACAGTATTATGACGTACCGGGCAGGCCTGGAGGTCCTATTCGACCTGGTTACACACAACACAAAGACAATTAGTATTAACATTAGAGATGAGGGAGAATTTTTTATTTTTTTTATAAAGATGCTCATCATAATCCTTTTGTGTGGAAATTCATGAATCCAAAATATATTTTTTTAAAATTAATTTCTAAAATACATACATATATTTTCATTTGAGCTGGTGAAACATCTCTGTGTGTAAGGTTTTCTGATATTGTGTGTTCAAATACCTCTATGCAAAAAACAACCCCTATTGCACTTATTAATTCCTTGTATGGTAATACTGTACTTCCTACAGCCCGTGTCCAGATGAATATAGATATACATAGCTTGTGTCCCCTGGAACCATTTGTCTAACCGGAAAATGCTAATGTGTCTCTCTCTCTATGACTTACATGTTAATGACTTTTTGTCCTTTTGATGTATAGGACATATGTGACACAGGAAACCTTGCCCTCAAGCTTAGAAATGCTCCCTTTGCTTATAATGAACCGAGTACATAACAGACTGCATGCACATGTGTTTGTCCCTCTCTTGGTTCGGAACACCAGTCGGTAAATGCATCGATGTGCGGAGGATGCATCAAGTAATAATTCTTCCTTAACTTACCTTAAAACTTGGCAAACAGGAAGTTGTCTTAAACTTGATACCATGTCTAAATGATCCTACACACTCTAAACTTTTCAAACATTGGTAGGCTGCACAGTGTCCCGTGTAGCATGAGAGAAATTTGTGAAATTAGGAGAAAAGACATACCAGGTATACTTGCTGCTCTGTAAATGAAAATCTTTGATTAATTAAACATTAAATTTTAATCTCAGGTAAATTTGTATTTTTGTATTTAAATGTGTAATAGGTTTATAGGTAAAAAGCTTTAAGGTTATGACCCTTTTTCCTTGATTTAAGGTTTTAAAATTGTAACAAAATAATAATAAAAAAACATTCATATCAAATCGTGATATTTATAAAATTGGTATACATGAAGAATCGCAAGACGAATCAAATCGGTACCTAGGTATTGTGAAAATATCTTATTGGGTGGTTCCTGGTGATTCCTATCCTTAATTGATCCTTAATTAGTTGTGTGACTCTCAAACATAGATCTTCCTGTAATTTTCAGAAAAACATTTTTGTTTTTTTTTTAAATATGGAGGACCTGTTTACTTTTGTACTGGGGTTTGTTGTGTTAGGATTTAGAGCTCAAAGGGGCATGTAAACCAATTACTTGGTGAGGAAAGATAGTTATAGATGTATGGGGACATTTTGCGGGTCCTCTTTAGGATTCAGCCTTCTGACAAAAAAAAAAAAAACGTACAAAATGGAAAAATGTTTCCTTTTTGTTACTGAGGTTAACATAGCTACCCTTGGAAATCGTCTCAATTATACTGTAGGTCCTTAGAATGCTATTTAGCCAAACAGTGTGTGTGAGTGTTTGTCCCGGTGCCCACTAGCTGTCAGCAGTCATTACGGCACTCCCAGGCATCGATTGAGATCCAATGACCTGCCAAGGAATCCGTTCCAAAAACACACAAGAGACAAAGTCATGTCCTTTTAGTCCTGGAATTCCATTTGCTCTGGTCTCATAGGGAAACGGAAAAGGGACAGCTGTCCTGTACACGCTTGATCTCCGTTCTTTCCCGATGAGGTTTGGATGGAATCGGGCCCACAAGCTCAACACGGCTGTCAGCGAGTTGTAGTCACATGGGTGAGTACGAAGGAGAGATGAATGATGTTACGCAGTGGAGGTGAAATGTGTGAGCTACATTTAGAGCCTTTATCCAGCCAAGTGGACCTTTGATTTGTACAGTCTGGCTGTGATCACTGACTAAATTAATTGTCCTACACCTACGCCTTGTAACACATCCAAGCTACAGGCTCGGTAATTGGATTAAAAGTTTCTTTCTGAATAATCTTAACTTAACCAAGTCCTTAAAAGTGTTTAAAGAGAAGACCGCCCTGCTGTAATGTGCGGTGAGTGAAAACAGAATGCATTTGCATATACGAAGATGTTTTTAGGCATAATTCATCATTCAGATCATAAACATGAGCACCAGTCTGATCATAGGACATGCGCCCGAGGACACAAGAAAAGATAGCTTGGGTTTAACAAGGAAAGATAGCGAGACTAAACAAATACAAAGCATTTCGGCATTATGAACATTACATTATGAACAAACACATCAAACCGAATGTCGGCGAAGTTGCACGTACATCCGAGTGCCGTTCAAAAATTTGTGTCTGTGGAAAGCCAAACAAAGTGAGTTTATGAGTTTTACGATAATTTTTAGTCAGTGAAAGCTGTTTTAAACGCGTCAACCCATGATGCGAACATTGCTTTGGCCATGAGTTCGAAAGCGGTGCTTTAAGTAGATAATTGCGGTGGATTATCTACTTTTACATAAATTCTTATGTGAAAATTTCTATCGCAATACAAATTTTTGCCTTAAGAACTGACCTTCAGAACAAATTAAATTTGGATGTCGAATTACTTAGTTACTTAAGTGTATATATTGTGTATCTGTATTTTTAGTACTGAATACTATTTACTGTGCCTCCAACTCTCCATCCATCTACTGTAGGAACCTCTGTAGTCAACTAGGGACTGTGGAGGCCAGTGGAGACCGTTGTATTTATTCTCATTTTTCCGTCTGTGGTAGGACATCCGGGCGGCACGGTGGCTTAGTGGCTAACACTGTTGCCTTGCACCTCCAGGGTCTGGGTTCGTTTCCCAGCCAGATTCGATTCCTGCTTCTGTGTGTATGTAGTTTGCATGTTCTCCCCGTGCTTGGTGGGTTTCCTCCAGGTACTCCTGTTTCCTCCCACTGTGCAAAGACATACATATTAGGCTAACTGGCATTCCCAAATTGCCCATAGTGTGTGAATGAGTGTGTGTTTGTGTGTGCGCTGTGACAGAGTGATCTGTCCAAGGTATACCCCGCCTAGTGCGCCAAGTCCCCTGGGATAGGCTCTGAGTGAGTAGGCCCTCCGGTCAATATTCACATGCGCATTCATACACTACGGGCAGTTTGGGAACACCAATTAGCTTAATCTCCATGTCTCTGGACTGTGGGAGGAAACCAGAGTACCCGGAGGAAACCCACCAAGCACGGGGAGAACATACAAACTCTGAGGTGAGAATCGAACCCGGAATTTGGAGGTGCATTACATTGTGGACAGAGCTAACCACTACTGTTACTCCACTACAACAAATATCTGTACTTTGTACTTCACTGCACTTCCCCATGTTATTGAAGTAATTAACATTTGTAGCTTTTCCATCATCTCCTGCTCAATTTTACTACGACTTAAAGGCTAATATGAGCTAATAATTTTAATACCCAAGTAAACTTGGAGGTGAGTGCTTTTGTACTGTTAAGTAGAACTGTAAATGGAGGACATCTACTTTTACTTGAGTAATATTTTATTTTGCATACCTTTACTTTAACTTAAGTACAGGAGTTATAGTATGGCTTGTGTTCTACATCTACATTTACATCTAGGCATTTGGCAGACGCCCTTATCCAGAGCGACTTACATTTTTATCTTATTATACATCTGAGCAGTTGAGGTTAAGGGCCTTGCTCAAGGGCCTCAAGGGACAACTTGGTGGTAGTGGGACTTGAACCTGGGACCTTCCGAACCGTAGTCCAATGCCTTAACCACTGAGCTACCCCTGACCCAGTTCTAGTAGTTTGGGATGGTTTGAGACAATTTCTTTCTTTTTTCTTTTGTGATTGATGTTTATTTTCTTAATGTTAAGTTAAATCTTACCACCATTTCTTTTTTTGTTGTTGTAGTTATTTGGAAAGTCAGCGCTTAAAGAAAAATATGTGGTAATTACAACATTGTGGTTGGTGTTCATGTGGGTATAAACAGAAAACAGGTGAGATCAATCAAGAAATGCACCGATGCCCGGGAAGAGGCGGAGACGAGACTAAAAAAAAAAACAAAAAAAACCCACACGCCATAAACGTGTGAGAAACTGAGACACCCACAATTCAACTAAAATTTGCCAATTCTAGTGATTTTAATACGTTAAAGAACAACACAGAAAATGTTTCATTCCTTGAATGTTGTAAAAGGGTCGCAAAACAATCTACTTCCTGTTCTTACATACATCTCAGCAGCTATAAGCAGTTGTTTCCCATCACCGGTCTCACCATTACCTTTGGTTTGGGGTTAATAAGAGGAAAAATTAGAGCCGCTCAGAGAACGTTCAGGAAACCACAAAGCTCATAGTTCTCTGTCCTGAAGCCTTTCCCATGTGGGAAACGCAATCAGTTAGCTTTATGTAATGTCAGAGCTGATCTTAATCAATACCTTGTGATCAATTCAACAGTGCTGCGAAATAAGGCACAGGTAAAAGAGGGGTGAGGAAAAACTAGACTAAAGGTAAGCCAGAGTATCTTACAGTCATTTGTTTGGGGTCTAGTGTTGAACCTTGTACTCATCATCTATTTATACGTACAATATAATAAGTCCCCAGACTGTTGATGGCATGCCTTGCACTATGTGCGAAAGGGGCAAGAAAGTCCATATTCAGTCGCGTTCCACCCCCCTCCTTCCCATGCCTCCAGAGACCCAGCAGGAGGTTTTTGCTCTTCTTGTCGAACGTCTGAGTCTCAGCACTGCCTCCAGTCCTGCCTCCAGCCTCAGGGGAATGCAGCCACCACAACCCTCTTCCTTCAGCTTCGAAAACATGTGAAGCTACTCGAGGAGGTTGGCCGCCTTGGCAGCGTCCCTCTGGAACCAATTTCTGGAGCTCTGATGGTCTTTAAGGGGGGTAGGTTCGGGGGGGGCAGAACGTCTCGCCCTCGCCTTTTTACACGCTGCTGCTCTTTGGCACCGAGCTTCCAAAAGCAGACGGCTGCGCTGACAGCTTACAAATTAGAGCTGATTTGCGCTCAAGCCAGAGTCCTAATCAAAAACAGCACGGCTTGGCCGGACTAAGAGTAGGACTCTGCTGTCCCCTGTTGGCTTCTCAAGAAAGTGCTAGAGGAATATATTTTATTCACATGATTTATGCCCATACCAAAAAAAAAAAAAAAAAAGATATTCGCAAAGGAAGAAGATGAAGAAAGGTCAAAGCACAGGTTCAGATGGCGCATTAGGGGCTTTGGCCAAGAGCCAAAGTGAACTCTGGAGCTATTCTTAGATCCAAAGTCACGACAATACTTGCTTTGAGATTTGACCTAACTTTTAAGACATGTCTAGGACATTCAACCAAGCTACCTCAAATCTATGAAGGTATTCGCGTTTGCAAGGATTTTTGTACATTTGGTTCACACCCACTACGGTGCAAAAGTCTTAATCACATGCACAGAAAAGCAATCTGAAAAGATAAAAGATGACTAGGAATATTGAAATGAATTGTAAAGAATACTTGATGTGACAACTCCTCGTTTTTTTTTTTAAAGAAACCTCAGTGGTTTCAGGTTCAATTTGCGTGGCTTTACAGTGAAATCAGCTGGTTAATTTTTCTGCGTCTAGCAAAATCTGCCACAGTTTTAGTGATTTCTTTGAGCTCTTTTTAGATGTTTTTGGCTTAATTTTGTTTTTGTTTTTCTATTACAGTTAATCACAGTTAACCAACTGACATATAAGCTAATATGCTAAAAAATTGCTTTTAAGGTCATATGTCAGTTGGTTAACCGTCTTGACATATAAACATTTTCTTGTAACATTACTATTTATTGTGGTTATAAATATACTGGTTGAAAATCTAAAACCTTTTTTTTTGTAATAATGCAATATTATTCATCCTTTATAATAATTACAAGCTATAGTTAATATACCACATAAATATATATATTACTCAAAAAATATGTTCGTTTTTTTTTTTTATCTGAATGGTTAAGTCAACTCTCAACTGTCAAAAATGGGAATCTGAGATTATAAATCAAAAATGAAGGCTTTCAGAGAGGTTAAGCTCTAAATGAAAATCCTAAATGAAAACAAAGTGGCATAAAGTGATGTGAAGTTAAGTAGAGACATAATAAAAGATATGAACCATACTGAGTTCTGATATGACCTATACTCACGTTAGTACTCAACTTTTTCCACACTGATGCTTATGTCTTTCCCTCTTGGCATTGTGTTAACACACACCTGAATGCTCCAGACCAGAAAACAGGTCCAGGTCTGCACACCTGCTGATGATCAATTAATCAAGGGCTGATGATTAGCAGCACCTGGCTGCAACTTAGCCACTCATATCCTGTGGCCACATGTTTTTAATATTGGCCACATGTTCTTTTTTCCCCTTTTTTTCTGCATTAAAGTTATATGTTGTTGCTTGTCTGAGGTTGTATTTTCCTAATTGTAAGACTCGCTGCGATGAGATGATTTTTATTATGTTTTTATATAAAATGCATACAATTAGATAGATAGTGATAGATCTGCATCAAGGGTTTAAAGTCAATGAACAAAACATACTGTTTTATTAGAACATAAAAACTTTTTATTTGTTTGGCAGCAACATTTCCCCTTTGTCCAATTTTCCCCATTTACTTCTGTGCATAGGTTCGATGCCCTTCTCTGTGTGCATGCTCTCCCTGTGCTTGGTGGGTTTCCTTCGGGTACTCCGGTTTCCTCCCACAGTCCAAAGACATGCAGGTTAGGTTAATTGGTGTTCCCAAATTGGCCGTAGCGTGAATGAGTGTGTGAGTGTGTGTATGTGTGTGTGCCCTGCGATGGATTGGCACCCTTTCCAGCCTTGTGCCCTAAATCTCCTGGGCTAGACTCCAGGCCCCCCTGTGACCCTGAATACAGGATAAAGCGGTATAGATGATGAGTGAGTGAGTACATCTGTCTATAATTTGCATATAATTGGTATTTTAAAAGAATATTTATTTTACATTCCTATTCAAAGTTCAGGTTTTCATTAACTAAATTTACAATTAATTTATTTTAAGCTTACAAAATCCTATGTGTTTTATCTGTTTTTTTTTTTCAATCTTAATGGACATTCTGTCATGTGTTCAGTTCAAACTGTCCATTCAGCCCATGATAGAAAAAAAATATTCTATTTAACAAAATGTAAACTTTTCCACTTAAATATTTTTTCAGCTTCCAAGCACCATATAAAATCCCAATTCCTTTTTGTTTCCACAGTTTGAACTCAATTCATTGAATTAATTTGCATGGTAAATATAGAAGCATGGAAAATTTCATGGAAAATTGCATCTTTGGCATTCTATGAAAATTGGCCCTTACGAGATGAGAGCGGTCTGGATGCCGTCTGTACACACAGTACTAATTATGAAGCAAACAATTACGAAGTTGCTCGGGGGTCGACGTGGCCGCTGCTTTTCCAAGTACAAAAACAAAGGAAACAAATGTTGTAGCAGTCGTTCAGTAAGGTCAGAATAATAGCGGGTGATGTAAGGAAATTAAGATTAAATGTACAGTAGGAAACAGATGAGTGGAAAAATAACCCCTGGACCCACTGCTTTTCAGAATTTCTCAAACAGGAATGATGTCATAACAACCTACTTTTTTTTTTTTTTTTTTTGAACAAACAATATGTACAGTAGTCAATAAAAAACACGCTCAGATAGAGGGAGTACTAAAAACACGTTTAATATTATATCAAGCCTGGTATCATTCTGACCTCCGGATTCTATGTCCTTAAAGCGTGCCGTAAAAAAAAAAAAAAACTACTCTCAGCGTGATGGAGAGAAAATTGCGCTAAAGATTTAACATTGCAGAAAGGTATGCTGTGGAATATGGAAATTTTAATAACGAGCCACGGAGTCAAACAGCACATGTAGCTCAAAAGTGTGGTTGCTCTTGGCGATCATATCACACAAGGTAAATGATGCAATATGATCCGTGATAACATCTGTAATAAATTGAATGAGCGTTTATGATTCGGTTTTTGATGGGAGAAAACTGTCCATGAGCACTCCTACTTAGGATGTAAAACAGTTCCCCTGCAAATCCCCTCTATTCTTCTCTGCTTAGTGCTCCGAATACGTACTGTATATATTCAAAATGTATGTGAACGGAGAAACAATGAAAAGGATGAAAACGTCAGTTGTAGCGTGTAAATTATAGATCAGCGCCTCAAACTCAGCTACATCACTCGAGTTTATAAATGGTCTCAAGTAAAAATGTGTAAAGTTCATCACTATTATATTTTTATTCCTACCTGCCCATGATTAACCATCATCGCAACCGATGGTTGGTCGCAGTGATATCACATCACAACAATGGTTACTGATGTAAGAAAAAGGTACATTAAGGACTTCATTAAGAACCTCTTGCAAGCCACAAAGAAACACCAATCAACCTACAACTGCAAATGTCTTTGCATTTTTTTTTCACTCTTTATTTTCATTTTCATTGAAAACATAAAAACCTACATACATACAATACCGCTTAAATCCTTACAAGAAAGAGATGGATCATGTATCCAGGTTCTTTTGAAAGTATCTCTTATCATAATGAATTTAGCTTACTAAAAGGAACTCAAAACCCCACCTCCCACCCCACCTGATTAACATCAAATTGTTTGCGGAAGGTTCATAAAAATAAAATAGAAGGCATATTATACATTAGTAATATTTACTATCATAATATGGAACTGGCCAGGACAGAGGTTAAAAATTTAAACAAGGTGTACGTGGACAATAAAACCAAAAGAGACATTGTAAAATAGATAATGAAATAAAATAAGTAAATTATCATACAATGGTCTTGTAGAGGTCTATATTAGTTTAGTCTATCTGCAGAAATAATATCAGTGGTTCCCAAGTTGGACAATTTGTCACTTAGTGTGAATCTCAATTCTTCTAAGTGTAGCATATTTCCAAGTTCTCTAGCCCACATTTCAAAGGTAGGGACAGCATCAGATTTCCACATTTGTAATATGAGTTTTTTTGCAATACACATACAGAATAGAATTGCTTGTGTTTGGTTTCTACTGCAAGAACTGTCCTCTGCACCTAAAAGTCCAATACTTGGATCAGGCTCCAGATTCATTGAATACACTTCAGAAAGAAATTTAAATATATTTTTCCAGTATGGTTGTAATTTACTGCATGACCACAAAGAATGAAACAAAGTTCCTTTTGACACAGTGCACTTATTACAACATGAAGAAATTGTTGGAAATATTTTATGAAGTTTTGATTTAGAATAATGGAGCCTGTGAATGACCATATATTGGATCAGATGATGTCTTGCGTTTACAGAACATGAATGCACATTACCCAAGCATTCATCCCACCTGTCATCACTAATGTTAATACCCATTTCCTCTTCCCAGTCCTGTCTTATTTTGTCTGTACTACTGTCCACCTTCCCTAATAGTAGTTTGTATAGGCTAGACACATTGCCACTAGTTCCAGGATGAAAATTACCAATTGTATCTAATATTGGATCTAACCTCTCGGTTTCGAAGTCTTTAATATGTTTTCTAACAAAATCTCTAACTTGCAGATTTTTGCTTTGTAAAGATCTCGAACTGTTGAAATGCCTTTATCTTTCCATTTAGAAAAAAAATGATCATTTAATCCGGGAGGGAATGCATGATTATTACAGATTGGGGAATCTAAATACATATCCGGAATTTTCAAGTGTGCTTTAATTTGTTTCCATATTTTAATTGAATTGGAGATAATTATATTACCTTTAATGTTTTTTGTATCTATTTTATTAGGACTGTTAAGCAGAGCTGGTAATGCGGTCATGTTGCAAGAAGCGTCCTCTATAGCTAACCATTCAGGCTTGTGTCTTTGTTCCAACAAACAAATCCTTCTCCACCACGTCAGTGTGTTTAAATTAGCTGCCCAATAATAATATTTAAAATTGGGAAGACCAAATCCTCCTAGATCCTTTGGTTTATTTAAATGTTTTTTGTTAATCCTAGGAGTCTTATTTGCCCAGATAAATTGAGTTATTATTGATTCTAGCTGTTTAAAATAACGTAGGGGAATAAAGAAAGGAATAGCTTGAAAAACATAGAGAAATCTTGGTAATACAACCATTTTTATAGCATTAATCCTAGCTACCATAGACATAGGGAGTGTCTTCCAAAAGCTAATATCATCATTTAGCTGGTCTACCTTTTTTTTCCAATTTAGTTGTAATAATAAATTAGGCTTTCTAGTGATTGTTATACCCAAGTATTTAAAGGAATTATTGGCTATCTTAACTTTAACTTTTTCTAAAAATTCTTTATCTAGGTCATCGGAAATGGGCATTAGTTCACTTTTTTCCCAATTTATTGTAAAACCAGAAAAACTGCCAAATTTATCAATCGATTTTTCGGGGTTGGAAATGTATAAAAGTATATCGTCTGCGTACAATGAGAGATGTTGATTTCTTCCTTCAGTCATTATTGGTGTTATACTGAGGTGTTGTCTAATACTAGCTGCCAGTGGTTCCATTGATATTGCAAATAAGAAAGGAGACAAGGGACATCCTTGTCGTGTACCACGGCTTAGCTGAAACATATTTGAGATGTCTTGATTTGTAATAACCGAAGCCATTGGATATGCATATATTGTTTTAATCCATTTGATAAATTCTGGACCAAAATCAAACTTTGTAAGGGCCGCAAACATATAAGGGCTTGCAGCGCATCAAGTGCAATTACACATGTTTTAGTGTTTTTCTTACTATAAATTATATTGAATAGCCGTCTCAAATTAAAATAGATATGTCTACCTGGCATAAAACCGGTCTGGTCCTGATGGACAATTGAACCTATGTATTTTTTCAGTCTATTTGCTAAAATTTTGCTTATAATTTTTGACTCATTTGGAATGAGGGAAATCGGTCGATATGAAGACATCTGCTGCTTATCCCGTCCAGGTTTTGGAATTAATACAATATTTGCTTGATTCATTGTTGATGGGAATTTGCCCTGCTCTTCTGAATTTTTAATCAGACGAAGCATCAATGGTGAAAGATGATTTTTACATTTTTTATAGAATTCGGCACTAAAGCCGTCTGGACCAGCGGATTTATTATTAGGTAGCTGTGATATTACTTCGTACACTTCCTCTAATGTAATCTCTTCATCTAAATGCTGTTTTGCTTCAGTATTAAGAATTGGCAGATCTATATTTGATAAGAATTCCTCTATTGCCTTTTGATTTATGTTCTTTTTTTATTTATATACTTTTTTATAAAAGTCAAAAAAGCAATTATTAATTTCTTTAGGATCAACTAGTGCCTCCCCTTTTTCTGACTTTATTTTGTATATTGCACGTGCTGCCTGAGAATGTCTCAACTGTCGCGCGAGTCATTTTTGAGGTTTATCACCGATTTCGAATTGTTTTTGTTTGATATGCATAAGTTGTTTTGAGACTTTTTTTGAAAGTATAGACTTATACTCGCTTCGCAGTGCCACAATTTTTTTGAGTGTATGTTCACAATTGGTTGATCTATATTCAATCTCTAATTTTGTTATTTGTGTGTCAATTTCAACCAATTTTCCCTTATTCTGTTTATTTTTAGCTGCTTGATATGACATGATGTCACCTCTAATTACTGCTTTCCTTGTTTCCCAAAGGATCGAATCTGATACATCTCCTTTGTCATTGTTTTCTAGGAAAGATACAAATCTGTCAGCTAGGTATTTGCAAAATTTGACATCTTTTAATAACATATTATCAAATTTCCACATGCTACTTCCTCTAGACCTATTTATTTTTAGATTAAGAGAAACTGGGGCATGGTCTGATATGGGTCTAGTGTGATATTTTGTTGAAGTAACATATTGTAACAGTCTTGAGTCTATTATGAAAAAATCAATCCTTGAATAAGTTTTGTGTATTGAAGAGTAAAATTAAAAAGCATGATCTGTGGAGTGTATAGCTCTCCAGCTGTCCACCAAATTTAACTTTTGCATATAATTATTTAATAGAAGCGATGATTTGCTTGTTGTAGTTCGACAGGGTTGCGTGTCTAACTTAGCATTTAATACGCAGTTGTAGTCACCTGCCATAATGACTTGCGAATTCGTGAAATCTGGTATTTTTTTAAAGACTTTCTCAAAAAATGAAGGATCATCAAAATTAGGCCCGTAAATATTTACTAAAGTAATAGATAATGAATTTATTTCCCCTATTACTATCAGGTATCTGCCATTTATATCATGAATTGTTTGTTTATGAATAAAGGGAACAGATTTTTTGATCATAATCGCTACTCCTCTAGCTTTAGTAGAAAAATTTGATTGATAGACTTGAGACATCCATGGAGCTTTGGTACTAAACCTTGCTGTAGTTTTAATGTGAGTTTCTTGAAGGAATAATATCTCTACACCAATTTTTTTAATGTGTGCATAAACTTTCCCTCTTTTGATTGCACTATTAATTCCACGTACATTCCAACTTAACATAGTCAATGTCCCTCCACAGTTAACATTTATGTTATTCACAGTTTAAAACTGGTTGCATTGAAATTGACCTTTTTGAATACTCTTTTTTAATTGAGCCTTCCAAATAAAGGAAAATGGCATTCCCATGAACACGAACGTCATGAACCTTAAGAATTTGAACAAAATCCCGACTCCACCCACCCTCCCCCCTATTATTGTATCCCATGTAACCATTATGGATACTCTTCCCCTTAAAGATAACCTTTGCATCTGTCAACTCCCCCTTGATGCCCTTTGGCATTCTTCCGATGAAATAGTCACCGCATATCTCAAAATATCTCAAAAATTACAATTTGCAGTCTTTTTATTAATCAAATATGTTCGTATCAGAGCTAGTTCGTTATGAATCTTTTGCTACTTTCAGCAGTTCAGTTCAATTGCTTTACCAGTTGTTCACTGTTTAGCGTAGATATATTTCGGCCATCTCAGGTGAATCAAAAGCCTTTGTTTCATTACCTTTGACGGTCACGATGAACTTTGACGGGAAACAAAATCCACATCGGACCTCATGTTCCCTGCATTTTTTTCGTATGCTGTCAAACTTTTGTCTCTGTTTCATTACATCGGCTGCAAGATCAGAAAAGATATGTATCGTCGTGCCATCATATTGCAGGGGTTTTGATCTTGCCAAACGTAAAATGTTTTCCTTCACTTGGTAATGATGAACTCGAGCAATAAATGCCCGAGGTCGCTCATCTCTTGATGGTTGTGGCGATCGGTGTGCCCTGTCGATTACTGGACTTTCGATATTCCCTTCGCTCAGTACCTGCTTCAAGAGCTCAGTCACGAACTCTGTAGGTTTACCCTTCTCAACACCCTCCTTTATTCCGTAAATTCTGATGTTTTGACGTCGAGATCTTAACTGTAAATCACATGTCTTTTCTCAAAGTTTTCCACACTCAGTCTCCAGGTGTGCGCATCGTTTCTCCAGCAATTCAATGCGGGCTTCGTGATTTTTAGCCACCTCCTCCGTTTCAGTCACCCTGGCAGAGATATTAGCGAGCGATACATTCACCTCGGATAATGTAGATAAGTGAACATCAAATCTTAGGTCGAAGGAGCGGTTCAAGTTAGTGATTGCTTCTAGAATGTCTGTATTTGTGGCGTCTGTAAAGTTAGCCTTGTTGCTAGCGTGACTAGCACCTGTCGGTAGTTCGGAAGGATTGGCCGTGTTTTCTTCATCGGTACACGACTTTTCAGCTTTCTTTAGCTTTGCTGGCATTTTTTGGTTCTTCCCGAACGGGTTTTTAATACTTTTAGAAGACTATAATGTATTTATTTATATGAAATTATTGAGATTAGTGGTAGAGCTATTGAAAACACATCTACTCCATTCACTACCGGAAGCGCCCCCGTCTTTGCATTTTTAAGAAAACCTAAGGAAACCCACCAAGCACTTGGAGAACATGTAAACTCCAGTGGACACTCATTCTTGCAAGTTTTGTCCTGATCTGTAATCGCAATCGTTGCCCTGCGGACCCAAATTTGTTCATTAAGTGTATTATTATTGGTATGTTAAATCTCAAAACAATACAGTTCGTTTCAGACTGTATTTGGAATAAAGTAAACAATTCACTTGTAATGTAAGAGTTGCTTTTATGGACCTCAAAGAGTCATGGAATCTATTCATCATTTTAGAGATTCATTATTTTTTACTAGACACGCTATGGTTTATACTGTCCCAAATTTTACTTCGGTCCCTTGAGACCCTTCAGCAGAAATGATGACTAAAAGGGCTGAGCGCTTGGCTGCACACACTTGTTTGTTCGTGACAATATCTTAATTCGCCAGCTGTGCAAGCATGCTGCTCACTTTTAGACAAACTCTAGGTCAAATGATGTCTACAGGGCGTCACTAGTTTGACTTTGGCATTTACCTGATAGAAGAGTTTAAGACTTTTTAATGCACAAAACTCTTCTCAGAGTGCTGCTTCACAGACACTGAAACTTGGATGGTTGTCCTGTAGTAAAACGTGATAAGTGTTTGTACCTTAGCTCTTCCTAGAAGAAGAGTCATTAGTGCTACTGGAAAAAAAAAAAAAAAAAAACTTGGAGGACTAAAATGCTTCACACGGACAGTCTGGATGCATCTTGCCTGAACATATTCCATTAATGGACAGTAAATCCACTCACCTGTTTCATCTGGACTGAAACCCTGAAATACATCCCCCCGTAGAGGAATAGAGTTGGGAAGGCCAGGTTGTCCTGGAGGACCTGGAGGGCCTGGAAGACCAATTTCACCTGGAATGCCTCTTTCCCCCTTTGGACCTGAAACAAGAATGAGCACCATGATTATTTTCTACTTATTTGTATATAAAGTACAATTAATGTATTTTATACAACAGTTTGTTCTGCCTGAGTAATCTGATTGAACAAGAAGCATTCCATGAGTGGTGATAATAAGGCATAACAGCACTGGGTCGTTTAACTATATTTATCACTCCGCATCACAGATGATCTAACAGTCGTTAATTACACTAACTTGCGCCAGCATGAGTGAAAGTAGGTTGTTACGGTCCTCAGATGCCTGCCAAAACCATCAAAACCAGTCACGAAAGCACTTTCAGCCAGAAACCACATCTGATAATGTTATGTCATCCTAAACAACACTTTGTCTCCTTCATCTAAGCTGTTGCGAGCTACAAAGCAAGCTAGATTTTAACACAAGGGTGAATCCCAAATCGCTCTCTAAACGCTGAACACGGGAACTACTTGGTGTGTGGAACAAGGGATTGTCTTTCCATTTTACGTTATTTGGGATTCAACCCCAAAACCCCCCAAATTACCATATATTCTTAAGCAGAGTGAAAATATAACGTAAAACTAACCACCACCTGCTTAGGGCTATATACTGTAGTACCGGTAAGAAATCAAAACTACTTTCACTGCTGTTAATTACACTAACTGTCGGTCGCCAGCTCCGCCAGTCGCGGTTAGATAGTTCCGCCAGTCATGGACAGATATTTGTTGGCGGAGCAAAATAACTGGTTAAATAAACAAACAAATCATTACACATTGGTCATAAATGGTGTAAACAATCATGCTGAATCCTTGAATCTGATTGGTCAAACTTCTATAACAACAGCTCAGACAGACGTTCTGGTTGTAAATTTAAATTACAGGTTTAAATCAAATATGTTATTGTTTCACAATCTAAACAATAACATTCTATCTAAGCATGTTGTTATTTAACAAAGACAACATATACTCATTTATAGAGTGACGTTTTCTCAAAGTGTTTTATTTATTCATAGTTGAAGTTAATTTATGAAGGGAGTCTCCAGTGTCACTATATCAGGATCCTATCAGTAAAAATAACAGCTTTCCCATAACAGCCATCGTTTCATATAAAATTGTCAAGAATTCACTTGATGGTCATATAGATCTGGCTCACTCCTTGTACCGTATAGATGTTGTCCTTAGTTACAAGGCATTATGTATACATTGCTTGGTTTGTATTGTATTCTTAGAGTGTCTTACATATGTTTCCACTATAAATTCAAGCCCTGTGACTCATTCATTGTTTCCATATTCTGTATCCTTAGTTCTTTGTGTCTTGTTTTGCCTTGTCTCTCTAGCAATGTTTCATGGTCTGTTAGTATTGACTAAGTTTTCCTGTTTTTCACCTTGGTTATGGATTTTCCTCGGGTTAGCTCCACTTGGCTTTTCTGACTTTTGGAAAGCCACCTTTGACTTTTCTTACATACTGTATAATTTTTCCTGATTCAAAATCCAATAAGGTTGAATTGATTGACGAATGAATAGAAATTACTAAGCCACAAACATTTGATCTAAATCTAGGAAAATGTATTTTTCTCTATACATGCACACATTCTGTTAATCTTTATAAACACTGATGTGAAGCTATTTGAAGAGAACTGTATTTGCTAGAAAATCCAAAAAAGGGGCCACAAGTGTGACGAAACATTGAGGTTGATCTGGAATTTTATAAGAGAGGATATGTTCAAGCCAGACCAACATACACATTTATTTAATAGAAAAGATTAATCTCGGATATCGACTCTGACCTGGGGGTCCAAGTCGGCCAGGGGCACCCATCTCTCCCTTAGGCCCAGGAGGTCCGGATGAACCTGGTGGTCCTACTGGCCCTGGAGGACCTCTTGTCCCTATATATGGAATATTTTATATAAATACAACGAAATTGTAATCCATGAGAAAATCATATTAATATTTTTCATTAGCATATAAAATCCATTTGTCCTCCATTACCATACGGAAAATTGGAAAACTCTCAACACAAAAGCGACAGATGGTTGTTGACCTGCAGGCAAAGCAATTAAGATTTTAAAAATACTTGCGGTTGCTCAATTTCAAAATAACACCACTTCCATAACAATATGTTGTTTGAAAGCATCACAAGAAAGACGTTGTTGAGTATTTCTCACAAAAGGGCGCCAACAGCTTCACCAAGCAACAATGGAACTACAACTGACTGTATATTATGGTTGACCCTTTAAAGGGCACACATTGAAATACTTGGAAATTCAACATGTTCTGCCATAAAAAAAAAGAAAGAAAAGTTTTTCATTGTTGTCTTTTTTATGTTGAATAATAAGGCCAGTGAAATGACTATGTATGGTTCTTCACCTGCTTTGGGTAATACTTTTTCCAAAAAGTGTACATATAAACATATACTACCAGTCAAAAGTTTGGACACACCTTCTAATTCCATGGACTTTTCCTGATTATTTTTTTTTTCTACATTGTACAACAATGATGAAGGCATCCAAAATATGCAGTAATCTCTTTTGAACAGTTGATATTAAAATGTGTCTGCTACTTATGATCTGTAAAGCTGTTTGTTAATTGGTGATTTAGAGGTTTAGCCATAGGTAGAGCTTTCAGCAAGATGATGAGACAAACATACTTTGTTTTAAGCATCTCAGACTCCAGACTTTAGTCTACATGTGTGAAACTAAGAATTTCAAGAACTTTCGAGAAATAATTTTCTACATGGAGGAAGTAGAATCCAAAATTCTTGTGGATCCAACCTTGTTTGACATTACAGGAAGAGACACAACAACATACTGAGTGTATGGCTGGTGCTGTTTTTTAAATCAATTAAATGATTATTATTATTTTAGTTTTTTATCCACATTATCTGAAAATAATTATATAATTACACTGTCTTCGGGAGGAACAACCAAAGAGGCCGTAAGGGTACTATTTTTTTAAACTATAAGGTATTCTTTTTTTCCTGATATTTTTTTAATAATGTACAGTACTGTTCAAAAGACTTGAGCCAAATGTTTTACTGCGACAGGATGCAAAGTGCCGAAAGATGCAGTTAAATATTTTAAAAAATATATATGTATAACAACATCAGCAGCAACCTCACCTTTCATCTCACCTGGTCATCTGTCACCATCTGCACCTGTTTCTCACTGGTTCATGCCTTAAGTTAGATGACTTAAGTTATTGCTTGACTGATTCATAGGTTACTCTGTGGCTCAACAAACAAAAAACATTTGTGCTTAGGTACGACGACTGGACTAAAAACAAGAGCCAAAACCTTACCAAAAATGTTATGTTGCATACATATACATACATTTTTAAATTAAAAATATAAGAAAGTTTGACTCTTTGTAAGCAACACTTGAAGAAATAATGGGGTCTCAACACTTTTGCGCAGTACTGTATATATTTTTGTAAAGGGCATAAAAGAATTTATATTTAATGCCTATATTACACAAAAGTGATACAACTGAAAACAACGCAAATCCTTAAGTACATTTCAAGTAAATATACCTCTTTTATGACTTCTGTTCTGTTTTATTTATTTTTTTCACACTTTACCTTCCACATCTTGAAGAACGATAGCAATAATAACAAAACTAGTGCGCATTTCTCATGCATAGTTAGTTCCTAGGCCAAAACAAACCGTTTATTATCTGCAGTATCTTTAAATCAGATGAATATCTTAAACAATTCTCACAGCTTGAAATGGACCCTAACTAATTCCCTCTCCTAGGCTGGGTCTAAGTGGCCTTATAGTATAGAACAGCTTTTGACTTTTTTTTTTTTTACTGCCTCACTGAGGGAGTTTACTTCAAATCTATTAAGCTGATTTGACACGCTGAACCCAGGACTTGGTTCGGGTTGCCAGATTAAACAGTGGACGAGCCCACACAGATGTAAATAGGAAATATGATGAAGAGCGACCTCATGGGATAATGACATTTTATTTGAAGTTAAGATTTTAATGGAAATCCAACCTTGGCTTGTAAAGAGAATAAAGCACCACTGAAAACAATAGCGCGCTCATTAGTCTGCTGCATGTGGTTTTTACTGATGGACATGGAGTAAGGGTGCTGAAGTTGTGAGACTCTGGAGAACACTGGAACAGTTGGAACCGGCTAGTTTTCATGGCAGCTAATCTATTCCTGCTTACCCTACAGAAGGATGTGTTTATTACAAAAGTATTTGTGCTAGCATCTAAAAAAAGAAAAAAACTGGATTAACCAATAATAAAGACCAACTGGACATGATTGTGATTGAAATATATTGTCAAATAGTGACATTTATTAGTTTCATTGTGCACTTTATAATAATAAATAATGTTATGAACTTGAAATCCCTGAATCCATGATTATACCAATCATACAAATACATCTCATAAACTCCACAAATAAGACCTGAAACTAACTAAAAAAGGACAGGATTAAAAAAGGAAGATTTTTTTTCCTTTTTTGCGGGGGAAACAAGTTCACCGTGCAGTGCATGCATTTCTGATTTGCAGTATCTGCAATACGCCTTTTTTTTTTTTTTTTTAAATCATTGCCTGGTACGAACATTATCCACTCCATAATCCTCCTTTCCCTCTACCAATCTTTGCAATATATCTTACAACAAAAAACATTTCTGTATATCCTAGATACAGTGTCTGTACACACAATTTCTCTTTGTTTCTGGTAGACTCTTGTCTGCTTAAATTGATCCAATTTAATTCAGATTTAAGCAGGATCTTGGCTGCCTATTGACTGTTTTAAAACTTGCCCCCAAATCTGCGCCATCTGCGGACTTGCTTTTTCCATCTGCAACCCTGTTCCATAACTAGGCCAGTTTGGCATAAATAACGTGACCTTGGCAACCCTGGCTTCATGAACGATACATTTCTTGAGTAAATTATCCTACGAATCATTTATGAATCAATTTGTTCATATCCAACCGGATAAATGAGACCTAGTTTCCCCTTGGCAGTCCACACAACCTTTCGGTCATTAGCATGGAGTCTTAGCAGCCGGGCCTCCACTGCCCGCTTGACAGTGTTAGACAGTACGATGAAACCTTTCACAGACAAAACTTTCCAGTGATTTGAAATATGGACCCTTTGCTTATTGATACTCTTATTCTGACCTGCTTAAATCCAGGTATTCGCCTGAGAACAAGAGTTTTTAACACTTTGAAAAAGCAGGTGAGATTTTTCAGACACGAGACATTTTTTGGCAGCTTGAGCCCTAAATAAATATGTACATACTTTATCCATGTCTCTAAGCCCCAGCATTTATAGACTCAACATGTCATTACTCCTCCGCTCCTATGGCCATTACTTTCTCCATGTATGTGGCCGCAAAATCTCAGGGAGGCTCTCTTCTCGGGGTGAAACGCTGGTCCCTGTTAAAATGAGCGATTGTTAAGAAAAGTGATGGCAGGTGATTGGCTCACCTGGTTGCCAAAAAGGTGGGGGTCCCCTAGGAGTGGGCTCTGGGGTTTCTACCTCGTTGTCTGTTGATCTCTCCGGCAGAGTATTGATAGATGGAGGACGAGGTCCAGCCTCCCATAACAACTTGATCTAAAGCACAGAAAAAAGCACAAAAAAGGGAAAAAAATGCTTTGAATAATAACAAGATTCCACAAACCAGCACAAAACCTTTAATGCTGATATCCTACTGTCTACACTGTACTACATTTACATTAATTAATTTGGCAAAGACTTTTATTTCGAAGAAAATGTGGGCCAGAATCCAACCCAAACATAGATCTGAATAGTTGCGGATTAAGAGCCTTTCCTATTAGATCCATTTTCATTTTTCCTTTTCTGTATAATGTTGCATTACAACCACAAATGGTCCTTTCGAGAAGTCTTCATAAGAAACTGGATTAGATCGTTGTACTGGGAAAAAAAAAGAATTACTTAGTAAAGTAGTAAAAGGTCTGAGACTAAACATTGATCTCGACTGATTAAAGGACACTTTGGACCTGTCTGAAAAACAGTTTAGAGAAAAAGCCATTAGGATTTGTTTTATTTAAATGAGAGGTTGCTATTTTAGGAAAACATCTCTTGGTATACCTCAGGGTTGTATACTACTCACTTCTATCACGGTACTTACTTTTAGACAGTTTTATCCATAAACATAAACCACATCAAGCTAGTTCTCTAAATCTCAAAAGGTCTCACAACCTTTACCTGAGTGTTCCAAGTTAAAGAAAAATTAAGTTTGCAGTGTAACACATGAAATCGACTAGCCTTACCTTACTCTCGAGGTTGTTCAGGCGGTTGTTCAGATCGGTGTACCCCGTACAGTTCATACATTCTGCATAAGAGATAAAAAGATAAAAAAATAAAAATAAAAAAAAAATTATAAAATGTTTCACATAGGGAGATAATGCTTGATCTATCATGCTTTTCTGGAATGAGTGCCTCTGGAAAATTCCATAGTATAAAAAACAAAATATCAATTAGCTATCGTATCATGCTATCCCCTAAACCATGCAGACTATGTAGAGGGACATTAATTGGGTAGGACCACAGGGAACATTGCTCAGAAATTAGCGGTAGTGAGTTGGCAGCTGAAGTACACCCCAGTGCCAGTAGATGAATGCCTCAAACGAGTCCCCGAGTGAACGCATAACTGAAACAACACATTACGACCCATTACTGTATTATTCCAGCAGTAAATCAGTCCCGGTCGTCAGGAGCTCGAGGTCTGACACACCTACAAGTACGGACAGGCCTTCTCTTCTCCTTCACTTCCTCCCATGTCACTGCCTTTATTTACTGCCCCATCGCTCTCTTCACTTCCGAGAGCTTGTTTTCTGTCTGTCTGCCTCATGATAGATTCCCTGCTGTGCACCCAGATGCTCTGTGCCACCGCAATGCACTCTAGATCCTTTGGTCAGATGCCAAGGGTTGCTAGCTAAAGCTATCCAAATACTTATATAAACATGATAAAAAGTAGTTACGTAACCAGCGTAACCACTTTTCATCTTATGTTCTAGACAAACACATCTGTTGTGGCTAAGCCTGCAATAAAAACAAGTCTTTCAAACAGTCCAGTTTATAACAATAATCGAACGAAAGACCGAAAGGCTGAAAGTTTGGCGTCCTGCCAAGTACAGCTATTTATAGAGGATTCATCTTCAGTACAGATTGGTTTAGTTCATAACCACGAGGACGGCGAAATGATCGGTTTGGATGTGGTGTAGAAAACCCACTTAAAAATCCATAAGAACCAAGTCCTAAGGAGGAGTCAGGATGTCTTTTTGGGAGTGTCTGATTACATGAATAGAGAAAACAAGTTGCTTGGAATTGGTAGAAAGAAAAAAGGAAGACCGAAAAGAGTCTGAGAATCTGGTTGCTAGCTCAGTGTTCTCTACTCTGAACCTGCAGACAAGCATTGCATACATATATGAGTCTTACAGTCTATACATACATCTGGGAAAATACTTTACGACCACATGGCTGTTAAATTATTTTCAGCCCTCATTGGAAATGAACAGTGGATTATGACCATATTTAGATGTAACACACAGCATGGCATGAACGAAGCCTGTTTAAAGCCTGTGGTCAAATCAACTACAGAACTAGATAGCTTTCAATCTCAACATTAAAGTACTATTCCAGCGTTTTAAAGCATAGACTTTATCTACCACATCTGCAGCATAGTATGTGTAATTACCACAGATGAAAACTTCAATATGTTTTGCATTAAAGACAGGACATAAAACATGTTTACTGGAAATGCACTAATAATGAAATTTTAAGAGCTTAATGAATAGACATTTACACAAATGATTTCATGAATAATTAAAGCTGTGCTATTGTCAAGTAAACCTTAAATCTTTTTCAGAGGGAAGAATTTGTGGTTAAGCATTATGAGCCTAGTGATCAAAGCTCAAAGAAAATATAAAGGTCATGTGTTTAAGCCTTCACCTCCAGTCATGTCCCCTTTGTTTGCTTTACCTCCAGTTGTGTCACCTCCATAGGTTTCACCCCGGTCATGTCACATCTGGTGAGAGGTAGACTGAAGCTGATATCAGCTGAGGTGAAATGACCAGGCGCCATACGACCGGAGGTGACACGGCCAAATGTCATACAAGCGGAGGCGGCTTGACCAGAAATGACATAACCGAATATGAAAAGATCGGCGGTGACACAAATTGAGGAGGTGCAAACGGAGCTGACATAAGAAGAGCTGACATGACCAGTTATGAAACACCTAAAGGTGACATAACTAAGATGACATCAACGGACCTGAAAAGACCAGAGGTGACACAAATGGAGGAGGTGCAAATGGCGCTGACATGAGCCGAGGTGACATGACCAGTTATGAAACACCTAAAGGTGACATCACCAGATGTGAAAAGAACAGAGGTGACACAAATGGAGAAGGTGCAAACAGCAGAGGTGGCATCATCATGAAACGCCTTAAGGTAATACAATGCAAGGTAGAACAAAAGGAGTTGACATGAGTGGAAATGACACGGCCAGATGTTGCATGTCCAGAGATGACACGACCATAGAAGGCTGTAGATGACAGAACCAGATAAGACATGACCGAAGATGACACAGTCATAGGTGACACAACGGTAGAACACACGACTGTACAGTAGGTGACTTTACTGGAGGTGGTGTGAACAGAGCTGATATGACCAGAGGTAACACAACTGGAGATTGCATGATGACATTGATAGAGATGACATAAATCGAGGTGACATGACTTTAGGTGACATGACCCTAGATGAAACAAACTGGAGGTAACATGACTGTAAGTGACACAACTGGAGGTATGTTACCAGAGGTGGCATGATTGGAGATGACATGACCGTAATGTGAATAGAGGTGGTGCAACCAGAAGAAACTTGACCGGAGATACTGTACTACCATTGGCAGTCAAAGTGGACAAAATAAAAGAACTGAATGCCAATAGGAAGCAAAATAAAAATACTGAGACTATGAATTTGAATATGAGATGGTGTCACAGTTCTGCTTTTCCTCTCAGTGTGAACCTCATCCCTCAGTCACACTCACTGTGCTGGCAACAAGCTCGAATGGTTTGATGATTCTAAATAGATGCATGTCTGATTTTGTAATTCATGAAGCAAAACTTAAACTTATTCTGAGAGGAGTAAACAGTAACGCTCAGAACACAGACATCATTTACAGTACAGGAACACAATTCCCCAAGTCATTTTTAGTTTTAGTGCAACGGCAACGATTTGTACCCAAATGAGCATTTTTGGTTATGAGCTATAGCTAACCAGAAAGGCCAGCTAGATGCTCCTATAAAACCTAGCGCAAACAAAAAACAAGTGAATAAAAATAACTACATTTACATTTTGCAAATACCCTTATTCAGAGCAACTTACATCTTTATCTCATTAAACCTCTGAGCATTTTGGGTTAAGGGCCTTGCTCAAGGGCCCATCAGGGTGCTGGGGTTTGAACCTGGGACCTTCTGCTCACTAGTCCAACACCTTTTTGACTGATTTACAGTGTACATGTTATAAAAAAAAAACTTCAAAAATGATTGGAGATTGGATCTGAATTTTAAAAAATTTGTGATTTGAACTACCATTTGCTAATATATTCGCTTCAGCCTTCACTATAACTCACACATACCACAGACGAGTCTCCGTCTCACACAGAGATGTGGACAGTCTTCCACAAACAAGTTCTCTTCATGGATGCAAAAAAATAATAAAATGAATCAATTTTGGGAAACATTTTCAGCATGTAACTATTATATCGGATAACTGAACCTCTGAATATTTGAAGAAGTAAAAAAAAATATATATATATACAATTTTCAATTACTTTGTTTGAAAAAGGTGCTCCTTCCCCAGAGTTTATGATTCCCATAAATTCTAGTTAAAAAACAAAAAACTAAATAGTCAGAATAGTCTAGACAGAATTACTTTACAGGAACAAAATGAAATGATTCTTTGTACAACTGTACAGTTTCAACGAGCTGTCAACTATATTCGCTCATAAGACGGACCCTGGCACCACCACACACTGCAGCTGTCTTCTGGAATGCCAACCTTTTTACGAACAGCTGTTCAAGACGACATAAGGCATATGTCTAAAAGGGTCAGAGGTTACGCAGGTCCAGCCTGGGAATCAGGCTAGCTATAGTATGACACAAAGGAAGGATATGCAACAGACACACCGAAGACTCATGGTAATAAAAACGTCTATGTGTTATGGTTAAACGTGAGATGGCTTCTTAAAGGCAAAGGCTCGTCTTAATTCATAAATATTACTGATCTAACAGAGTGGAACAATTTTACCCATTTATCCCAAGACTCCACAGTTATTTATACGTCTAAGTCAAGAGTTCAACATATGTTTTGGAAATGAAAACAGAGAAGAAATGGATGGAAGGTGGGAGGACATGAGCAAGAAAGAGAAGAAAGGGGGGGTCTGCACAGGCGTACGCGTAGTATGGCCCGGGCACGGCGCCCGTCGGACATTTAAAAGACGAGGAGAGCTGAAATTCACCCAAGACATACACGGTGTCTGACGGGGTGTGTGTGGCCAGCCGTGACCGACTGAATGCCTCCTGTTGCCAGACCTCTCCCAGACATCTGTGCTGTGCGTCTGGGGCAGTGTGTGGCCGGACACGACTGCTCGATAGGCAGGCATGCCAGCATAACTCCTGTCCCATCCAAGAAAACCAAGCAGCTGTTTCCTCCGAGCTGAGCAGGTGATTCTCATCCCGCTGCCAGCCTTGTGTATTCACCACTGAGACAAGACAGACCTGCTGAATGCACACTAGCATCTAATGGCACGGAAATAAGAGCTAAGCTTATTACAAAGCATTCAGCAGCTTCTGAAAAAAAATTAAGCTGTCACGTCACGTTCTTCTGAAAACATCTGCTCTACAAACAGTTTGCAGGAAAACAGTACAAGGAGTTTGCTCCCATTGTTCCCAGTGAGAGAAAATACGTGTCTGTGTTGTTGAAACCCAGAAACCTTGACAGATTGAATAATCTTTGACAAATAGTTCCTTTTACTAACTGAAAACTCTTTTGAGGAATCGTAAGTAGACAATGTTGTACCAGGAAAAGTACAACATTATTACACATGTATTTGGCCAAACCCGCGATGATATTGTATCCAAATACATACACATCAATATGGAGTTGGACCCCCTTTTGCAGCTGTAACAGCTTCCACTCTACTTGGAAGGCTGTCCACAAGATTTTGGAGTGTTTCTGTGGGAATTCGTGCCTGTTCATTCTGTAGAGCGTTTATGAGAGCAGACACTGATGTTGGACAAGAAGGCCTGGCTCGCAATCTCTGTTCCAGTTCATGCTAATAGTGCTCGATGGGGTTGAGGTCAGGGCTCTGTGTTAGGGCCAGTCAAGTTCTTCTACAGCAAACTCATCAAACCATGTCTTTATAGTCCTGGCTTTGTGCACGTAGATGAAACCCACCAAGCACGGCAAGAACATGCAAGCTCCAAGACCTGAGGCAGGATTTGAACCTGCAGATACTCCCACTGTCCAAAGACATGCAGATTAGGATAATTGGGGTTCCCAAATTGCCCGTAGTGTGTGAACATGTGCAAGTGTATGGTGTCTGTATGTGTGCCCTGTCCAGGGTGTACCCTGCTTTATGCTCGAAGTTTCCTGGGATAGGGTGCAGACCCTGTTTAGGATAAGCAGTATAGAAGATGAATAAATGAAGGAATGAATAAAAGAAATGTACATACTGTGGTAAGTAAATAAACGTGACTTCTCAAAAAAACCAAAGCTCACAGAAGCGTCTTCGCTCAGGACTGATTATAAATCACAATGACCACCTCCACTTCCTTACACGCTCAGTCATTGTGTTTAAAACCTCACCAGTATGCTCATCTGTGTCCTAGGAAAGCAGGGTTTCCATCAGCCGGAGAACTAAACTGTGCTAAATCTGCCCAGATAATCATCGACTGTAACGTGATATGGTGTTAAATATGTGTTGTGTATGAATGCGACTACAGAGTAGGACAGAATGCAGAACATTTTGAACTTTTTTTAAATGTTTTTTTTTTTTCCTCTAAGATGAGAGAAGGTCATCTTGCTACTCATCAAAGGCTCTCCCAAATGTTTAAAGGTTGTAGGAAATGATTGCATCATTAAGGCCAAACTGAAGATCCACATCTTTGTCCTTTAGTGAGAGTCAAAGGCACTTGCCATCCCGTCATTCCATCCACTTATGGAACCCTGACGTTTGTGCCTCTAAGAAATTCCCCATGAATACACACTATACGATGCATCTCTAGAGGGTCCCTGTGTCTGAGTGTCAAGCACCCTTAGCAAGCCCATCATGACACACACTCTAGCTGTCGGAATGTCTGCATTTCAAGCTGCCTGGCTTTGTCTTGTTCAGCTGGAATGCAACTATTCTGCACGTAGCATGCAAGCAACAGCCAAGATAACCTCTGAGCTTGCGTTTGATGAGATGACTAATATCGCTGACAGAGACGTTACGTCATAAATCAGACGCGGCCACACAACCACTGCTTCGACAAGGCGGTCAGCGTGGTGTTCTGTACTGGAATTTGCCATTAAAACCCAAGATGATTCGGACCTATGTTTTGTTTTGCTTTTTGGATTTAAATGGAGCAACCGTGTTGCCCTTTTTCCAGACTCTAATAACAGAATGATGTACTTCTGTTTTTTTAAGTACTGAATGTTAGCGCAATGAATTTGAATCAGAATGAGAATTAGAATGAGAAAGGCAGACTTCTGATTCTGAAATATTTGGGTCGTTTTTTTTACTACCACTGGAGAAAGTAAGACAATGACTCAGACGTATGTCTGACTCAAGCCTATGCTTTTGGAAGTCCATTTTTAGCCATTTTTAAATACAGACTAACGCCTTTGAAATTGTTCATTAAAATCCAATCAGATTCCTCTGTGCTGTGTGGAATCCTGGCCAACATAAACCACATAAACATCGCAGAATTTTTGATCACGAATAATCTGGACTAGGTTCGTGAGAATGACGCTCTTGTCACAGTTTCTGGACACCCACCAGCAGTGCTCCCGAAAATGGTTTTAATCACTGGAGTTTACACTTACTTTGGATAGGACTTTCCATGTTCCATGTCCACTTTGTGGACAATGATATCATTTGTTTTGTTTTCAATGTCTACACCCACTGAGGCTTCAAAGGAAATCATCCTATATCCTAATTGCCCGTATTTACACATCCTGATTTAGTTAATGTTAAGGTCTGTGCAATCAGCTCCTGCTACATGTCGTGGCTGGAAAGTAAGCTTCCTGTTCATCATGACTGAATTCCGCATGACATACAGTACGTTACTGGGTGGTGCATGCAGAACTAGCAGTCAAGCATTTTACACCATCCTGCTGTTTTGGCCTCACGTGCAACTTGGAGTCAAGGGTAAACCAGAGAATTACGTATATCCCTGCGCACATCAATCCAAGACACAACACAGAGACAGGCCATTTTCGATTTCATTTAAGTGCATAATTGCACAGGCAGTCATGTCGAGAGTTTGTTCACAGCGTTCTTATGAGAATACCTTGCCCTGCAACCCTGGAGCAGTTACGGGTTTTTTCTCAAGGTCTACACCGAGCAGATCCTTTTCTTGCAGAAATGAAATCATGATAGATAGTATTTGAAACTCATGAGATCCCATTGTCCTGAAATGACTACTTCTGACAATTTTTTTTCCAAACTACAATTTTTGTTTAGCCTTGAAAGATGCTCATGTGACGATACTCTGTTAAATATTACTATTTTGCCAAGCATTTTCCTGTTTGAGGACACTGATCAAGTTCAATAGTTATCAGGCGCTAATAAATTAAAAAAGTGCATGAAAGGAAAAATAGTTTTGGGTCTTTTGAGGTTAAAGGCTAAACCAATTTAGGTAGTTAGGCAACTAACAAGGATGGACCTGTTTGGCTCCTGCTCGGCCAACAAGACAGAGACCCCCTGGGCGGATCCAGAACTGCTGGAGACTTTTGGCTTGGAAATGTCCTTGATTAGGAGCTGGAGCTTGTGGCTAGTGGCAGAGAAGACTGGGTTGACCTTCTGTTCCTGCTGCTACCACCATGAAATGTTGAATGAATGAATGGCCAAATTTATGATGGCAGAGCGAAACTCAAGTTTTCCCCTAAAACCATATCCATTAAATAAAGATGAACAAAATGTACAAGTAATCCTTTGGACACAATTCACCATTCCTCTCCTTAAACTTCTCACTCTAACCAAACGTCATCTCAATACAACAAGAGGTTCTTACATTCCTGGATATGTTGAAATCCAGACACCAGAATGTTGATTCGCCCATTACCTTCAGGCCCTGTGTCTACAATCTAAAGATATCCATCAGCAGCTCAGTGTGAAAGGTGAGTTGGGGGAAGGAGCAATGGGAGGGAAATTGCTACCAGATTTCTCCTGATATGTTCCATGCCAGTGGTACCACACAAACCTCTGATCTGCTTTGACATGAGTAAATTCCATAAAACAGAAACATTTACGATCTAGTTTATGACTGAAAGTAAAGTTTAAACAACCGGTATATGACACAAGAACATTGCAAAGACCAGGTCTTAGCCATAGAGTTTCTTTCTTATTCATTCAGTATTCTAACTGCTGATTCTGACATGTGTTACAGGATGTATTGGTCTCCTGCAGAAGTTTTGGAGATGTCTGCTTCAAATCCGATGGCTTGCACAAAACCAGAGTTTAGAACAAGATGTTGTATCTTGCTTTCTTTGGCACTGTTTCAATGTTTTTTTTTTTTTTTTTCAACAAGCTTGGAGAGGAATGTTCCAAAAATGGAGCTGGTCATGGTGACATGCGAGTAGGATTGATAAACTTGAAAGTGGGGGATGAGATGAGATGAGATGAAATGAGATGAGACGAGACCATACAAGCTGGCTTACATGCTTGACTAAGTTAAATGTGACTCCTTACAGGATGATGGTTCAGCCAAGATATGCCATAAATCCTAACTTTACATTGAAAATATGATGTGAAGACAAAGAATTTAGATTCAATCCGAACTTTGAATGTCCCAGATTGCGTGTATGGAGATCTAAATGAAGATTTCAGCATAGTTCAAACAGGGTCACGCTATGGAGTTCAACTAGGCCAGTCAAAGGTTCTTAGCAATATATGGAGCTCTAATGATCACTGTTTGAGGTTTCTCAACCTAAAGCAAGCTGCAGGTTTAACGTTAAGCGTAAGGATAGTACACGCTTCCACTGCAAAGTACCATCAAACCAAGCTGGAGCAGACTGGGTCCTGGATCTCATCAAGATCAAGATTCTATCCCTTAGAAATGTTTTGCCCCTGTGGAAAATCAGCCTTGCTGGGGTAAAGGCAGTCTGTCTGGCCTGTATTAGCAACAAATGCCCCAAAACCAACAAAACCGAGGCGTCTGCTGATCAATCTGGAGCGACTTTTCCCCCCCGACATGTTCCAGTTGCAGCACCAGCAGGGGTCTAAGATGTTGGAGGACATGGATGATTGGATTTGTTGAGTCACAAGATAAGTGTTTTTTTTTTGGTTTGGTTGCGTATATATTCCTCATGTCCAGCGAACTATTTCCAATCTGAGTCACTTGCAATGTTCCGTATCATCAGTCTGAGGCTCAAGCTGCAAATGGTCTGCATATTGCAATTGCAACGCTAATGTGATCAAGCGGTTTTTCATTAGAGTGGACGGCATTACTCTAATGTGTGAGGATGAGAAAATTCAAGGTCAACAGAACCCACGCTCCTTAAATCTCCGTCCGCACTCATCTATCCTGCTTGTATCTCTTTGATCCTTTGTCTTCCACCTTTATTCGGGTCAACGTAAGACCATACTTTGTCAGGTGATCCTTTGTTGGGCTTTTTTTTCTTGCTGTTGAGTGTTCAGCCTGTCTGTTCTTCCCATATGGATGTGATTTTCTGAGGACTTAGCCCATTAGTGCACACACACATACATATTGCCAAAGGTAAAGCAAACAAAGAGAGTCTGCTGCTTCTTTCCCACAACCCCTTTTGTGTATGTATAAATACACAGTATGTCAACCTTTAAACTTGAACTCGGTTCACTTTTCCTTATTAACGAAAGATATACTTTTTAAATATCAGTACTTATCTGTTATAGCTATCTTTCCTAGTGCGGTCCTGAGAAGACCTCGGTCTATACCATATATGGATCGGGAAGCAAACCTTATTTACCGTCAAAGCTAAATATTTGTCATCGGCCACGATTACACAGACCAAATGTCTCGAACGAAACTACCGAGGACGCGTGTCACTCCGTACGAGATGGCTCGCCTTTTTGGAAAACGGCTTGTTCTTTGCATACTGCTTCTTTGAAAAGGAAATGAAGTGATATGAGAGAAAACAGAGCATGCTGGACAATGTATACAAATACATCCAGCACCTCTGTGGTCTTAACCAAAAAGGCAAGAGAAAAGAAAGAAGGACAGGTAGGGGGCATATGGTTTGTGGAGCGCCAGAAAGAATCCCGATGGGGACTGGCCTATATAAATATGTGAACAAACATCAGGGGTTAGTGTCTGTGACCTGAAAAACATCTCAAAGCATCTCTTTCTCTCTTTCTCTCCCACTAAGAGCACTCCCCTAAAGCTCTGACTCCGGAATACTCTCAGACGCATATTCCCATGCGATTAAGACACACACACACACACACACACACACACACACACACACACACACACACACATATATATAGCAATCTTTGCTTTAAATCAGGAATATATATAGTATATGAATATATATTTTCTGTATCGTTCTTTTTTTTTTAGTTTTTAGAAACAGTCACTAATGTGCATGTGTGTGTGTGATTTATCCCCTTCAAAGAGCTAACGCTGCTTCATCAGTTGACAGAACCAAACATTAAATCCATTAAGCGCTAACATACAAGTGCATTCCAACAACATAAATGCCGGAAGACAGCTTAGATTTTTCTAGGACGCGATCCAAAATCCCCAGGTGGCAAAATTTGCAGCGTCTTCAAAGCACAGGAAGAAGAGGCACTTTGTTGATTGCTGGCATTTAGATTTCTACTGCACAACAGGTCATAAAAACAGGCAACTTTCTTTTAAAAATTTTTTTTAAATCAGCAGTATCGTCGACTGCATGAGCAGACCGAGTTAATTAGCTTCAGATAAAGCATTTCCTCGAACAGCTTTCTGCATGTGCTCTTTAACAAGGTGATCGATTTCCTCCCTGTCCTTACACGCTTTCGTTTTATAGCCTGATCTTTGTGGGAATGAGGTGTAGCCCCCGTGGCTGCTTTCCGAGGAAGGATTTTTACGTGCACCGCAAGTGCCCCTGTTATCATTCACATGCTCTTTAATTCACTCCCCAGTGCTCACCGGGTTCCAGGATGAAGCGCGGCGTGTACACGTGTGTAATCTAGACGTGTGTGAGCGACGCGCTCTCCCTAGCTGGCTCACTCCACCAAGCACCAAAAGGCCCACAGCGCTTCCAGATGTTCTTCAGCCCAGACGGCTGGCCCAAACTCAAGCATGATGGCCTCCACTAAAGCGAACCCCCCCCCCGAGCCCCTTAGTTCTGGGCAGACTGAAGTGACGCAATACAAAACACTCGATGTTGTGGTAGTGGAGTGGTGGAAGAGGTCAGTGAGCAGACCTAAGATGGAACTCGCTCCGAAAGTGGGTGATGACAGTGATCATGAGGAATAGATATACACGAGGAAAAAAGAAACAAAGTACAAGATGGAGTTATGAAGGTTTTAAATGTATGAAGGGGGCGGGGTTGGGGAGAGTCGGAGCTTCGCGCTGTGTATGTGTGGGGGCTGATATTCCATCGCCTTGAGGTGGATGATCTCACTCTTTTTTGAAAAGAGAGACACAAAGGAATCTCGATTAAGGAGCGTGAAACCACAGAGCACGTATTACTGAAAGGCTGGAGAGGAAAAGTACAAGACAAAGTCAATTAAGCTTAGCTGCTTGGCCAAGGAACAAGAAGAGATAATGGAATAAGTGGGAATCTGAATTCCAACATACCCTCACCCTAATGAGTGCAAAATCGGATTTTCGTTCGGTCGTCCCTAACGCTTTTTTCTCGCTAATCAGCACACTATGGCAAGAAACGGTACACCGGGATCCATTACAACCCCCATAACACTTTTAAACACATTTGAACCATGGCAACAATTAACCGATGGCCATTGACCAACTATAGCAAAGCAACAGAGGCTATAGTAAAAACGTGTATTAATTCCCTTCATATGATTTCAATGTGCACGCAGAGCCTCGAGCATCCACAGCGTTATATTAACTTTTACACAAAGCATTTTTTTCCCCAAAAGATAAAAAGAAAAGCAAAAGCCGATTGCTGCTTAGTCTGCAAAAAAAAATGCACTTCCTGGGTTTATTAGAATTGATCCACATTAGATTTCACGCTGCTAATTATCGGACTTTGAGTTCTTGGATGTAATTAAATGAGCGAGGTTGAGCTAAAACACATCGTGACAGCTGCTTGTGATAGTAGATGTGAGGGCTAGAATCAATGGCTCAACAATGAGAGTACCAATGTTGAGCAAGGCCTTATATAACGGGGAATCACAAACAAACACACAAACACACAAGAAGGCAACTGTATTTGTCATTTTGATTTGGCGGAGAAAAAAAAGCCTCAAGTCTTTAATGATCGGTTGGGTTCGTGCTGTGTTTCCTTCCGACACCAAACAAAATTGTAACTCTTTCATTTAAACCAGAAAACAATAAACATGTGGTTTCATTTCACTTTTTGCGTAATATATATATATATATATATATATATATATATATATATATATATATATATATATATATATATATATATATATTGTACTTGTACTGTATGTTTACTTTGATTAGCACACTATTATCTGGTGCTAGCTAATTAAAGTTCATCCTTCAAAAATGAAAAAAAAAAAATGTTACACCCATGACTGTACACTCTTTCTCCTTTCTTATAATGGATGGGTCAGCATTTAAAGATGAATTTCTGCCTGTAACCCTCTGACATTTATTGTACATTTACAGCACATGTACAGTTACATACATATAGTAAGAAGAGCAACAATTAGATTAGCTCAACCAGGCCATTGAATTGACTACTGTCCTTAATCTGTTACACAAGCATGACAGGGGAATCAAATTATTGACCAAAGTATGTCAGACTCCGTGACTATAGACGGTGATATGCTCCCTTTCAGCTTGTTGTTGGATTTTGGTTGACGTCGTACATCGCGCGCCAGAATAATGAACAAAAGCATGTAAGCTAGCACAAAATACTGGTACCATGTTTAGCACTGAAAACATGAAGGAGTTTACATTTCATACATTTACATTTTTATCTCGTTATACATCCAAGCATTTCAGGGTTAAAGGCCTTGCTCAAGAGCCCAGCAGTGTCATGGGGTTTGAACCTGGGACCTTCCAAACCGTAGCCAAATGCCTCAATTATTGAGCTGACCCCACAAGGATCAAATTACAGTAGATCCATGCTATCCCTTGTGGTTATGGTGTTATCTGAAGGTAGACGACACCCCCACATTATTTGCGGCTTCTTCAGCTGTTATGCATTTTGTTCGACTTCCGGGTCAAAGCCTGGGGCGGGAACGTTGGAGCATGAGCAGAGCGCCTAGGCCGATTTCTGTGTCATACAATATGACTCTATAAAAGCAAAGAGTAGCTTTTCTTCCAACAGCGTTATCTGGTTGTCCGACTTTGATTTAGTAGGATTTAATATTTCCTGTTATTTATTGTTTAGTTTTTTTACCCACCTACACTGCAGTCACTTCCCAGGAATCCTGGACAGCACCTCCATTCGAGCGCAGTCACCTGTCGATAGGCCACCTTATACGCAGGCCTGATCAGAGTCCTGTAACTGCAGATGGAAAGAAATCAGCATTGTATAGTAGAAGCGTTCCAGGATTTGCATTCTGATGCATTCAAGCTGGATTCGATTCACAATTCTCGCAACAGTGGCTTTGGATTGCCGTAGGGACGTTTTTTAGTTTCGAAATCTGATTATACTTAAATATACGCCAACATCTCATTCATCTCAGTCGATGTCTCTGTAGGATGGCTATAAATCTTTAAACAGGATTAAAATAAATGCAATTTGCTTTGAAAGAAAAAAAAACATGGATTCTTTTCTTTTTCACATCCTTAGGACTTGGAAAGCACTAAAGAGAGATGATGCAGGTTCATACCTGATGACTTTCGAGCAGTGTCCTGGCCATCGGCAGCCCTGGACCACCCTGTGCACCGTCGTCTCCGTGCCGTTATGCACCTGGCACGTAACCGTCTTTGATACCGTGTACTGGCACCAGTTCCTGAAATAAAGTGAATGAGGTCATGTGACAGAAATGAGGAAGTTCTTAAACCAGCAGTCATGCTAGTCAGATCAGGCGGTGCTGGTTTGCTTTTCTTGCCTGCTTTTGGTTAGCTTGTAGGGTTAAAAAACAAAGACTTGGCTGGATAACAATATTTGAATTTGACTGCCCTGATTTGGTCAAGTATTTTTTATTTTTTTCTTTAAATATAACATTCATAAATTCCATTGCTTAATCATGCAACTGAAACTGCACAAATGCTCGACATATGCTAATGTTCACCGCAATACTGACTGACGCTTCAAAGATTATGATGTTGCAGCAAGGCCAGATAGATCAAATATATTGTTCTGGTTATTGTTTAATGCCGGGGGTTATGGGCATAGACGGTAGAAATGTGCTGCGATCCATTGGACTTGGAACACGGAAAGAAAAAAACACCTCCGGCACGGAACAGTGCGATGAAATAATTTAATTCGGGAATTCCCAGGTGAAATTCGTACAACCTGGCCCGAACTCTTGGATACAGACACACCTGAGGTGCTGCCATATTTTAGGACCTCAGGCATTTGCATCATTTTCTACTAGCGTTTTCCCTTAATAAAAGAAGCAAGTTTGTATAATTTGTAAAGTAATTTAAGTAGAATTTTATGAATGACCATAGTGACTGATCACTTTATCTAATTTTTCACAATCATATATATATATAGAGAGATTTTAATTATTACACAGCATCCAACAGTACATTAAAATAAACCCACAAAACACATCCCATCCTCACGGCAACAGCATCGTACTCTCAGCGGCGCAAAGGAGCCCTGACAGGAATGACCCAATCGTTTAACTGCAGAAAGGATTTTCCAGATCTTGTAAAAGTCCTCAATTTTCCCTTTTGCCAGACAGGTTAGTCTTTCCAGAGCCAGGCTACAATCAAGACATCTCCCTGATCCACTGACCCTGAATGTCTTTCCAAACTGATTACTCTTTTAAGGAAATACACTACCACTCAAAAGGTTGCAATCACTTGCAAAATTCTTTGTTTTCCAAAGAAAAATACATCTTCAATTTTGCAATTCACAAACAATTTTATCCATTTCACATACAATTAAGGTTAGCCGGAATTCTGACTGTAATGGAGCGGCCAGCACAGTCTCCGGATCTGAACCCCACTGAGCTGTTGTGGGAGCGGCTTGACCGTATGGAGGAAGACGCCATCAAGCAAATCCATCTTGTGGGAGATGTTCCAGGAAGCACGGGTGAAATCTCATCAGATTATCTTGAACTGCTAGAATACCTATGGTTTGCCAGGCTGTAAATGCTGCAAAAGGTGTTTTTTGTGAAGGCAAAGTTTGAAGAACATATTCATAATCTCCATCAAAATCATTTGAGCGGGAGTGTACTTTAACAAGACCTACATTTTATGTCTTCAGTAAATACAGAAAAATGATAAGTGTACAACTTCTTCATATGTTTTTCCAATACAGACACTACAGACTAGTTCAGAGCTGGATATCGTTTAAGGATTGCAGATACCGGTGTTAGTACCGATACCTTGACTTCTTCAACACCAATTCCTGAACGATACTTTTATCAATACAGATTTCATAAGATCCATTTTAATGGAAAGAATATTATGTTACGGAAAATACACGACACGGACAAAAACATTTGGCCAAACTTGCAATGACATTGTATACAAATACATACTGTATACTTTAATATAGAGTTGGTCCCCGTTCTGCACCTATAACAGCTTCCACTCTTCTTGGAAGGCTGGCCACAGGATTTTTGAGTGTTTTTGTGGGAATTGCTGCTCATACATTCTGTAGAGCATTCATGAGGTCAGGAACTGATGTTGGACGAGAAGACCTGGCTCACATTCTCCATTCCAGTTCATCCCAAACCATGTCTTTCTAGTCGTTGCTTTGTGCACTGGGGCATAATCATGTTGGAATAGGAAAGGGTCTGTCTTGCTATGCTGAAACATTAAGATCGCCCTTCACTGTGGATAAGGGGCCTGATTGAAACACCTCAATTTAATAATTAACAGGTTTGGCCACATACTTTTGTCCGTATAGCGGATGTTCAGGTTTAACTTTTCACCACAATGTGGTTTCACTCATCTGTTTCAGATCTGTAGTTTGATATTTCAGCAACTTGTTGTTGTTTTTTGCCAAGGCTGATAAAGTGGAATTATACTTTTAATCACTTACACCTAAACTGCAGTCAAGCATCTTGTGAGCTCCGTCTCTGGGCGTTGTAATAAGCATGCTGCATGCTTATCGGCTCACTGACACTGATGAGATTTACTCCTTTGGTGTTAAAATTTGGTACTATTTTTCGAAACTAGATAGTATCTAAGCAATTCAATCTATGCTTTAAAAGTACTCAAGTTCTGTACTACCAATACAAACATGACTTTGCTCTGGGTGACCACGTTTTCTAAGCATCAGAACCCTGTAAAACAGACCAGGAACATAAAGTGCTATGGATATGTCCAACAATGGACTGGATTTAAACCAGTCCTAATTAGCAGCAGAATTTAAACCACTGTAACCCTGACCAGACAGTTACTAAGGATGAATAAATAAACTCTTTTTATTTATCATTTATCGATGTAAATATAATGTTCATGTTAACGTGTGCTTTTTGTTTGTCCCACATATACACCTACAAAAAAAAAAAAAAAGGTTTCTGCTCAGTTGCAAATCTCATTTAACTCTTTATTTGCTGTGTATTTGTTGGTCAGTATTTTGCTTGAAAAGTTTATAAAGAAAAGGTTTCAAAGTAATTTATAACTTCAAGTAGTTTCCTGCAATATATGTATATTTATAAATATCATTCTGCGTGGTGAATTAAATTAATCAAATCTCGCTACGTTGACTTCGCTGCAAAAAGCAATTGAATCAGAATGTGCATTGCTGTGAGTGAACAAGTGGCAGATATTTCCCATTGTTCAGATTTTTCTCATCACTTTACGATACCATGTACTTTCTTTGTTGAAACTTGAAGCTCTGCATTTTAAAGAGGGGCACGACACTGGCCTTCTTTAAGTAATTGAAGAAACTTCCTTTTTGAAACATTTGTTCCAACAAAAAAAAAAGAAATTTCTGTTGAGTTCTTAAATAACTTTAATGTAGTACCTGTCAAATCCAGAGCTTGGATTTCAGTCAGACTTTCAGACAGCTGCCTTTATGGCATGTAACATGGAACGGAATTGCATACTCACGACTTGAGCTTATGAACCTCTGGCTTGGCACTGACTTGGACTCAAACTTTTTTTTTCTTTCCTGAATGTTGCAGATTTATCTACGTATATAATCTTTACACTAACTAACTTAGATTGTGCATGTATGCTTTTGGAAACAATCAGGGCAAATGGTACTTTTCCTTGCCGATGCTGAGATGGAATCGAGGCGCTTGGAAATGTGTATGCCTTTCATGAACTTTTGTTCATAAAGTTTTTCATGGTTGTGATACAAATAATTTACTATTTAAAAAAAAATACACTATAGCCAAGATTCATTGTTGAAGTACACAAGATTTACCCTAGATTATGACAATCTAGTAACAAAAGCAACAACTTATTTTTGAGAGTGTACTACAATTCAGGATTTGATTCAGAATGTATGTGCAAGACTCAACTTGGGCTTTAAACCTTAAAACTTCAACGGCACAGATACGTGCCGGCAACACAGCATTTTTTTTTTCAAAGATAAGGTGCTTATATGGAAGCAGTGACGGTGTGTCTATAATGAGGCTATAACAATACTGTAACAGTAACTGTTATTTGGGTTTTCGGATACATCATGTAGAACCAAAGTTCTATGATGATGAATGTTTTTTTTTTTTGATGGTGGATGGGTCATAGAAACAACTAGAAAGAGCAATGAAACCACATGATCATGTGTACCTGTGCCATTTCATTGCATATGTGACCCTTTTTTCTTTTTTTTTTTGTTCAGTCATGTTTGTATAGTTGGTTAAAATGAACTAAAATTCATTTAATCATATCAGCTGGAAAAAGCCCTGAGCCCTATATACATAAATAGCAAAACAAACAATGGTTTAAATTTTTTACTTTATGGTCTAGTACTACTTTTTAAGTTTTGAATTCTTGTGATGCAAAAAAAAAAACTTTATTTTTTACTTATGTAATGAATTTATGTAGGCATTCTCTCCTACATAACATATACTCACTGTTCACAGTCATGTTAATGCATCTACTCATCATGCACCCTTATCTGTATTGACTTGCACTACCTTAGTCTTGTCTTGCACCATCCACTTTTGCACTGCTGTCACTTTCAATATCATTGCAAAAAAGTTATTGCACATTTCAATATTCATCCTCATTCAGCGATATTTGCACATATTCATTTTATTCTCTTTATATATATATATATATATATATATAGAGAGAGAGAGAGAGAGAGAGAGAGAGAGAGAGAGAGGGAGAGAGAGACGACTCAGCCAAAAAAATGGAAATACATCATGATTAATATGATAATATTACGAATATTATATTAATATACTTTTTTCTTTTCCTGAAATGTGTATATATTTTTGGGCTGACTCTCTCTCTCTCTCTCTCTCTCTATACAGTATATAATTCTGTTGTATGGTTGTCTACCAAGTTTTTTTTCCCCCTACACTGTACATGATTGATGATCTGTAATTGCTACTACATGTTTATTGTCTATTATGTTAAATCATTGGTACTGGATGTTGGAAAGTTCCTTCAAAATGAATAAAGTATCTATCTAGCTATCTGAAAAAGTTTACCGATTATAACTATTTACAAGAATTACAAGAACAAAAAGTTTTTTTTTTTTTTTGAGAGCGTAATGAAATTCAGGATTTGATTCATAATTTATGTGCAAGACTCAACTTGGCCATTAAAAGAAAACCTTGTTTGAACTTGAAGGTTACAACACTGTTCAGAACTTTCTTCAATCTCAAGCTTGCTGTTGCTTTGCGTGGATTATGAAGGATGGGTTGAATTATGAACAACCTGGCAACCCCTGATTGAAACGCAGTAGTATATAGTAATGTACAGTGTATATATGTGTGTGTGTGGAATTCCAGTAAAGACAGACTGATATGAGTAGTAATAACACTCTGAATAGTAATGATACAGTAGTGAAGTGTTGTGTCCCGTACCTGCGCTGAGAGCTGATGCCTGCAGCCGGAGGTCCGGCGACGCTTTGTTCGGAGCTCACATGCTGCAGTGTGAGTCCTGAGAACGGGTACATGAAACCGGTACCGAAAGAAAGTCCGGTGCAGGACACGAGGAAGAGACAGAGCGCGCTCAAGAACGCGCAGCGCGCCATCGCTCCCGGTTTGTTCAGCCGCACATGAGCAGTGGAAGAAATAAATCAGATAACCAAACGCACACACCACCACCACACAGGAGGGACTCGATCTAAATCAGATGGCAGATGTCTAAAACGTGAACACACTACCACCACAAGCTGGTGATCCTCTCTCTCTCTCTCTCTCACACACACACACCCCTCACACACACACACTCTCTCTCTCTCTCTCACTCTGAGCCCGAACTCTAAGTGGACTGAAGTGTCTCTGAACATGGTTGGAGCGCGCGCGAAATGACGCACGGACTTCACACAAGTAGTACACACACTCGGGGGGGGGGGGGGGGGGGGGGGGGGACAACAACAATAACAACAACAACGCTGTAGGTGAGAATCCTCAGTAGAAACCTGAGAACTTTACATGTGAGACCTGAGGGCAGAGACACAGAGGAAAGGGTTTTATTATTAGACTGGAAAGGAAATAAAACTTAGTCAGGGTAATAAATAAATAAATAAAGTGTGCAAAGTGGCCTTGGGGGTTGTCAAACTTTTTTTTTTTTCTTCAGATTTTCAGATGACAGAAACCTTTCCAACTTTACAAGAAACAAACAAACAAAAGACCTTGGCACAAATAGATGTCTCAACTCTTCAAAAAATATTTCTACATGTGGAACAAATAAAGTATTTTGCAGTACAATACCCCCCCCCCCCCCACTTTTCTTCTTTAATTGAAGTCAGATTAGGCAGCACGGCGGCTTAGTGGTTAGCGCTGTCGCCTTGCACCTCCAGGGTCCGGGTTCGATTCCCGCCTCTGTGTGCATGGAGTTTGCATGTTCTCCCTGAGCTTTGTTGGAGCACTCCAGTTTCCTCCCACAATCCAAAGACAATGCGCAGGTGTGAGTGTGTGTATGTGTGTATGCCCTGAGATGGATTGGCACCCCGTTCCAGGGTGTACCCCGCCTCATTTCCTAAGTTTCCAGGGATAGATTCCACCCCCTGCACGACCCTGTCTACAGGATTAAGTGGTATAGATGATGAATGCGTGAGTGAGTGAAGTCAGTGTATGTTTGAATGATTGATTGAGAACACTACGCCACACCGCACACCGCAGAGGACTCAACTGATTGCACACCACGGTACTAACCACACCGCACATTTGCACATGACACGTACAGTACGTTGCACATTGATGTACATTCTTATTTACACATAAATGAGCACTAACATGGACAGCTACCACTGCTGCTGTCACACACATCATCTCATTTAACACTCCATTGTTCATTCATACTGTACCTTTATGCCATATCTTTCCCTCGAATACCCTTTGTACTTTTTACACTATACATTTGAGATTTTTCTAATATTAATTGTATATATTGTAACTGTATATTATATATTTCTATATTTGTATATTTTATATTCTTTTTCTAGTGCAATTTGCCTCTTCTTACCTCTTTATTGAACCTGTGATAGGAAGGTCCCAGGTTCAAACCCCACTACCAAGTTGCTCTTGTTGGGCCCTTGCGCGAGCCCCTTAAACTTCAATTGCTCAGATGTATAAAGAGATAAAAATGTAAGTCGCTTTGAAAAAGAGCGTCTGCCAAATGCCATAAACGTAAATGTAAACATAAACGTTATACATCTTTCCTTTTTAAGGTCACGAACAGTCGTATAAGCATTTCACTGCATATTCTCTGTATATGGCTGGTGACAAATAAATTTAGAATTTGATTGATTGATTGATTGATTGATTGATTAAAACTACCAGCGATGGATTGTTACCCCATACATGGTGTACCCCGCCTTGTGCCCTAAGTCTCCTGGGATAGACTCAGGCCCCTTGTAACCCTGTATACAGGATAAAGTAGTATAGATGATGAGTCAGTGAGGGTTCCATCTGAAATTATTTACAGCTGTTACAGTGTTATTCATTTTTTCAACACTACTACAAATGTAAAAGCTTTTCCAAAATAAAACTGCAGCCACATCGGGTGTGTTTGAGCAATGAAATCTCTAAAACATCCCGGTGCACTGACTTATAGAACTTTATCATCCAGCCCATACATCCTGTCTTGAAGCAGAGAAATTGCCAAGTCCTGAGTTGAAAGTGTGGAAGAATTTAAGCAACTTGAACCTTAACTACAGGGTGGGCCATTTATATGGATACACCTTAATAAAATGGGAATGGTTGGTGATATTAACGTCCTGTTTGTGGCACATTAGTATATGTGAGGGGGCAAACTTTTCAAGATGGGTGGTGACCATGGTGGCCATTTTGAAGTCGGCCATCTTGGATCCAACTTTTGTTTTTTCAATAGGACGAGGGTCATGTGACAAACATGACATATCAAACATATTGGGAATTTCACAAGAAAAACAATGGTGTGCTTGGTTTTAACGTAACTTTATTCTTTACAAGTTTCTGACCACTTATAAAATGTGTTCAATGTGCTGCCCATTGTGATGGATTGTCAATGCAACTCTCTCCTCCCACTCTTCACACACTGATAGCAACACCGCAGGAGAAATGCCAGCACAGGCTTCCAGTATCCGTAGTTTCAGGTGCTGCACATCTCGTATCTTCACACCATAGACAATTGCCTTCAGATGACCCCAAAGATAAAAGTCTAAGGGGGTCAGATCGGGAGACCTCGGGGGCCATTCAACTTGCCCATGACGACCAATCCACTTTTCAGAAAACTGTTCATCTAGGAATGCTCGGACCTGACACCCATAATGTGGTGGTGCACCGTCTTGCTGGAAAAACTCAGGGAATGTGCCAGCTTCAGTGCATAAAGAGGGAAACACATCATCATGTAGCAATTTCAAATATCCAGTGGCCTTGAGGTTTTCATTGATGAAGAATGGCCCCACTATCTTTGTACCCCATATACCACACCATACCATCACTTTTTTTGTTCCAACAGTCTTGGAGGGATCTATCCAATGTGGGTTAGTGTCAGACCAATAGTGATGGTTTTGTTTTTTAACTTCACCATTCACATAAAAGTTTGCCTCATCACTGAACAAAATCTTCTGCGTGAACTGAGGGTCCTGTTCCAATTTTTGTTTTGCCCATTCTGCAAATTGTGCGCGCCGATCTGGGTCATCCTCGTTGACATGCTGCAGTAGCTGGAGTTTGTAAGGGTGCCATTTGTGAGTAGCTAATATCCACCGAAGGGATGTTCGACTAATGCCACTCTCCAGTGACATGCGGCGAGTGCTACGCTGTGGGCTCTTGCTGAATGAAGCTAGGACAGCCACTGATGTTTGTTTATTAGTGACAGTTTTCATGCATCCACCTTTTGGCAAATCCAACACTGAACCAGTTTCACGAAACTTAGCAAGCAGTTTGCTAACTGTAGCATGGGAGATGGGTGGTGTCGTAGGGTGTCTTGCATTGAAATCTGCTGCAATGACCCGGTTACTGCGTTCACCAGATATCAACACAATTTCGATCCGCTCATCACGTGTTGACCCTCTTCCTATTGAAAAAACAAAAGTTGGATCCAAGATGGCCGACTTCTAAATGACCACCATGGTCACCACCCATCTTGAAAAGTTTGCCCCCTCACATATACTAATCTGCCACAAACAGCACATTAGTTTTTTTTTATTATTTTATTAAGGTGTATCCATATAAATGGCCCACCCTGTACAACTTAAACACCTTTGTGTATGGCTGCCAGCTTGATATGCTCATTCAGTGCAGGAATTACAGTACAGAAGTTTATATATAAAGAAATATATACACAAGAAAAATGCATGTTAAGAATAATAATGCTTAACCAAAGAACATTTTCCCTGCTAAGAGCAGTAAAAAGACAAAGTTTAAAAAAGGGTTTTATTTGTATCTTTTTTTTTTTTTTTAGTAAAACACAATGCTGTACATTATATAGAGGGACAAGATGGAGATTTGCTAACATTTCTAGATTTAACCTATCATGGAGGTTTTCAAATAGAACCTGCTATAGAATTCTATTATAATAATTTTTATATTATAGTTCTTCAAATATTTTTTTTGGTATTTTGATCCAGCACATCGAGGGACCCCAACCTATATACAGATATACTGTATATCTGTCATTTCTTTGGCAATTATTTAATGGGTCAGGCTGCCAGGTCGATGCCCAATTGTTATTCATACAGTATGGGCAATTCAGGAACGCTAGTTAGCCTAATCTGTACGTCTTTGGACTGTGGAAGGAAACCGGAGTACCTGGAGGAAACCCACCATGCATACAGACCAGAACTGGGATTTGAACCCCGACCCTGGAGGTGCAAGCTAACAGTGCTGACCACTAAACCACTGTGCCGCTGCTATGGATAATACAAACCTTTAACTATTCAATAAAACATTTATAGCTAAATATTTTGTAGCTATGATTTGAATAAAGTACACAGTTGTAGTGAGTTTACTTTCTATTTTTTTTTCTGTAATTCTCACTCATATCAGAGTGAGATCCCATCCTGTGACAAGATTTTTTTTTACCCCAGACATCTCTTTGTTATTGCAAATGTGTGCTCATTGACAGATTCTTGAAGATTTAGTTTTTTTGTCCGTGAAGCTTGCTCTGAGGCTCGCTGACGAGCTGATGATTCTGATCAGCTGTTCCACAGAACAAAGGACTTCTCTGTAACTGTTAGTGCTCTCAGCGGCGCAGTTGTTCTGAATCTGAGAACTAGAGTGAGGGTCTCCAGCCCTCCTTCTGCAGGCTTCAGCTCCAAACCACATCTAAAACACTTGATTCCGCTAATCAAGCTCTTCTGGAGACACTAATCAGGATTTAAAAGTGGATCGGATGTTTTAGATTAGGGTTGGAACTCAAGTCTGTGGGAAGCTTTCGAGGAGGAGGAGGAAGAGGAGGAGGAGGAGGGGTGGAGATCCATGCACTAGATTTCAAGGCTAAACAGATTAATGGATATTATTAATACCTCATGCAAATGTATTTACATTCATGTCATTCATCTTGTGTATGTAACAAGGGTAAGAACTTATATTATTGTATTTTGCATCACTTTTATCATGTTGTCTAGGGAATGCAGATGTAAATGATCGGCTATCGCTGGTGCTGATCATGTTTTTCCACTTGGGCAATGAATATAAAGTATTACAGACTTACAGACCATATAGCTGACTATTTTTGGGTTAAACGTCTTGGTCCAGAGCCATTTACTGGCTCTATGTCAGATCTAAACTCACAACCTTAAAAGGACAGAAGGACAGAACCTTAACCACTAATTTTCTACTGCTCTACTACACAATATATATAGTTACATTCATACACACACACACACACACACACACACACACACACACACACACACACACACACTGATCAGCCATAACATTATGACCACCCGCCCAATATTCAGTAGGTCCACCCTAACAGTAATTACCTGTGTATTCTGACACCTTTCTACTGGAATCAACATTAACCTTTTCCTACAGTAGCTCTTTTATTGGATAAGCCTTGGCCACCCATTTCCATGTCACCAGTTATTTTTCTTGAATTACTTTTGGTATGTTCTGACGAGTGCAGACCAGAAACATCCCACAAGAGCTGCAGGTTTGGAGTTGCTCTGACCCAGACCCATTACACTTGAGCCCTTCTAACAGTAGCTACATTTACATCTCTCGTTACAATGGTGGCTGGAAGTGGGAGGGATATATTAGGCAGCAAGTGTACCTTTTTTTTCTGAAGATGATCTGTTAGAAGCAGGAAATTTGGGAAAGCATAAGGATTTGAGTGACTTTGATAAGGACCAAACTGTCTTGTGTCGTCTTAGGATGTTTCTTATCTGCAATGGTCAGGACCAATCAAACGTAATCCAAGGAAGGAAAACTGGTGGACTGGCGACCGGGTCATCGGCGAACAAGGCTTACTAATGCACATGAGGAGCGAAGGGTGGCCCATGTAGTCCGATCCAATAGAAAAGCTACTGCAGCACAAATTGATGAAAAGTATAATGCTGGTTGTGGGTTAAGGGTCTTACTCAAGGTCTCAACAGCAAATTTTCTCAACTTTCTATATACAGCAGCACATGCCTTCTACATGTCAAAGGAATTTTTTTATTATTCGATAAAAAGCAATGTATAGTTGCCAGACAGTCACGTATGCAAAATGGACAGAAATGGGAAATTTTCTGTCGTGCAGAACAGACAAAGAAAAAATGAAAATGAAAAACATGAGGACAGCAATGTCAAAGTACATAAAAAGAGATTGGTAAGCTTGACCTATCATTTTGTATTACTGTAAGTCTTTAAGTTCATCAACATTTAACGTTATTGCCACTGCCAGCGAGGCTGGGCATAGTTACCGTCCGTTAATATCAAATCATTATTCGTGAAAAAATAGGCGGTTGGTTAAAAAAAATTTAACTTATTGTTAAAAATGTTAACGGAGGTTCTAACCACCAAGCACAACCAAGTTATTGGGCTCTTGCCTTATCCTCTCAGTTCGTTATGTTCAGTCCAGGGGCGCAATAAATGCACAATTTCTTTTTTCCGGAAAGCCCTGCTGTGTAAACAGAATGAGGCTAGCGTATGGATCCTATTGTAAGATTTTTGTAGACAGGATTCTCAAAACAGCTTGAAAAACCACAAAGTTTCTAAAAATTATGCAATTTAAATTTATTAATACATGAGCTTTTTTTCTGTTTCTGTTGTAATAACATTGCTAATGAAATTACATCATTGTTTAGCAAATACAATCATTTTAAGTTTTTGTGCATGAGTACATCCTGAAGATTTGGCTCTCCATCTTTCCCTGCACTTTCTGCAAGACAAACCAATAACTTTGCCCCAATCTGTAATGTTATTCACAATATCCTTGGCCTCATCCATAAAGTGTGTATGCACAAATTTAACCTTAGATTGTGTGTATGCCAAAATCCATGGCAACTGTCACATTTTTAAAAATGGCCTTTGATGTGGAAAAGTGCTTTGCACCACGTCAGGGTCTAAGCATACGTACTGTACGCACCGTTCCTTGTCAGAGTACTGCAGGTTATTGAAAATCTAAGTTATTTTTGCAGCATTCTAAGGATTTGGACATTGACTGATGCCATTTTATATGTAAATGACATTAAATGGGGTGTGCGCAACCCATGATCTTGCATAATCAGCAAATGTGCAGTTGCGCCCCTGGTTACATGTGATGATGTGGAACACATGTAAAAACTTCTCTCTCTCTCTCTCTCTCTCTATTCTATATATATTATATATGAGCTCAGCAAATGTAATAAAGTGAACTCATGTGGTCTTTAAAAAAAAAAACTTTTATCCTGTGTGAACACATTGCTATATTTCCAACTTCTCTGCGGTGTCTCATGCGCATGCGCAAGCCTAAAGGACACGTGTGTCGGAAGCTTCTCTGCATTAGCAGCCTCGCCATGGAGGATAAAATAAACCTGGATTTGGAAGACTTTTCTTCGGAGCCATTTTTGGAAACGTTAATTAAGGAAATAACAGAGCAAGACCCTTCATTTCTGATCGGAATTTTCGTTGCTATAGCTGTTGTTGTTATTACAATAGGTAAGCAAGCTTACTCGTAGGGAATGTTTGGGCCTCGTAGCAACGTCGACAGGAAATACAGCTCACAATCGTTTTCGTGCAAATCCTAATTTCAGGGCTGTGATTGGCTGACAGAGGATTAGTAGAGTATAAGCAAGTTGTTGATTTGTTCTGAGAATAGCGCAGTAGCCAATCACAGTGCAGAAGGAGGGATTTGTCGGAATACGGATAGGGAAGAAAGCTGGCATGCAAGTTTGTATTATTTTGACCGAAAAACAACATATTTGGAACTGTTACGTAAATAAACTATCCTGTGTGTACATTGCAGTATTTTTAAGATTTTTCTTGGTCACCAAGAAGACAAGAAATGCTGTGTTGCTGGTTGGTTTAAGTGACTCTGGAAAAAGTCTGCTCTTCAGCAGGGTGAGGAAGAAGAAATAAAAATAAAATGTGTCTCCATTTATTGCATTAAATTTTTAAATTAACAGGTTATTTTTGTCTCCAGCTTCTGACAGGGAAGTTTATTAAAACTGTGACCTCCACAAGTGAAAGCAAGGCAGTCTACAGAGCAAAAAACGAGAAGGTAAAATACAAAGACACGGGTGGGGTGAAGACGTGACACGGGTGGGGTGAAGACGTGACACGGGTGGGGTTGTCTGAATCATTTCAGTGTTTCAGAGATTCAGATGCTGTTTTTGTGTTGTAAACACAGACCACCCGCTGGACCCTTGTGGACACTCCTGGTCATGATAGTCGAAGAGCTCAGGTTATCGACAAGTTCAAGGATTCTGCCAGGTAAAACGGCGTGAGATTCACTATTCCAGTGAAAATGGATGTAATACCATAACTTTTATGACCACCTGTTTAATATTGAGTATGTTCCACCTTTGCCACCGAAAGTAATAATAATACATTTTGTTTATAACGCACTTTATATTTGAAGCAAATCTACAAGCACTACAAAGTATTTCAACCCAAAAGCTCTGATTAAAAATAAATAAATAAATAAAAAATTTAAGGATCAGATTTAAAATCAACAGTCTGTGGCATTCTCTATGACCTGTGTGTTCTGACATAGAGTTCTACTGGAACCAGCATGAACCTTTTCATCAGTGTGAGTTACACTATCTCTTCTATTGGATCGGACTACACGGGCCAGCCTTGGCCAGTTCACTGGTTTTTCTTCCTTCGATCACTTTTGGTATGTTCTGACCGCTGCAGCCTGGGAACGTCCCACAAGAGCTTCAGTTTTGGAGTTGCTCTGACACAGTCGTCTAGCCGTTATAGTTTGGACCTTCTCACAGTAGCTACATTTTCAGTATCTAGTTACAGTGGTGGCTGGAAGTGGGTGGAATATATTGGGCAGCAAGTTAACCTTTTTTATTTTTTCTTTCTTTTTTTCTTTTTCTTTTCTTTCTTTTTTTTTTGAAGTAGATGTGTTGTAATAAAAAAAAAAGTGGGCAAGCATAATGATTAGAGTGACTTTGACGAGGGCCAAAATATCATGGCTAGAGGACTACGCTAGTGTAGATTAAATAGATGAAATGTTTGCATCACTGTTATCATGGCAAAAGGGGTTCCTACTCAATATTAGTCAGGTGGTCATAATGTTATGGCTGATTGGTGTATATGGAGTATACTGTACAGCTTGTCTAGTGTTCAGCAGACTCTTATCCATACTCAGTGTGTTTGTTTAGTCTCCATCAACCTCCTCCTCACATTAGTATTGACCTTTTCTGCACATGACACCAAATTAAAATTTTATTTGTCGCATACAGTCATACACAGTACGATATGCAGTGAACTGACCACTCGTGACCTTAAAATCAAGATTAAAAATAAGAAATGAATTATGGAATAGAATAATAATAAAATTATAGAAAAACTTTAGGGGGAAAAAAGAGCAAAATATAAACATAAAAAAAAATTTGGAAGTATGGAAACGGTTGTCTAAAGTGACAGAATTTAAATGAACAGGTTTGTCTGCGATGTTCTCGCCTTCTTCTGGATGTTTGTCAGCACCAAAACCCTTACACGGGATCACTTTCTTTCTCACCACACCTCCCTCCAATTTTATCCCTAATTTAAACGTAGACAGTTCCCACCCATCATCTGGGAGCTTCCACATCAAGGCTACACCGACCAACCAGGGAGGGCGAAGGCTATA
>QNUK01000253.1:770000-787500 GCA_013621035.1 Clarias magur
TCTCTCATGAATATTTTCCTAAACGGCATGCCATTTTTTATATTTATCTCTCTGTGTGTGTGTGTGTGTGTGTGTGTGTGTGTGTGTGTGTGTGTGTATGTGTGTATATATCTGTGTGTATGTATGTGTGTGTGTATGTGTATATATGTGTGTGTATGTGTGTATATGTGTATGTATGTGTGTGTGTGTGTGTGTGTGTGTATATATGTGTGTGTATATGTGTATGTATGTGTGTGTGTGTGTGTGTATATATGTGTGTGTATGTGTATATATATGTATATATGTGTGTGTATGTGTATATATATGTATATATGTGTGTATATGTATAGAGAGAGATATATATATATATATATATATATATATATATATATATATATATATATATATATATATATATATATATATAATGTGTGTGTATAGATAGATAGATAGATAGATAGATAGATAGATAGATAGATAGATAGAGAGCGAGATGTGTAAATTTTAACTAAGAAAGATTAAAATATAAACAAAATATAAACTATACGAAAGATATAAGAAAAACCTAGCTGTACAATAGAAAATATAGAATTGTGGAAATTAACAGTGAGTGTTGTGGTATAACTGATAAAATTAAGCTTAGGAAACTGCTGTATTTATGTTTTGGCCCAGAACCCATGGTGCTCTCTGTATAGATCGTCTAGAGTGACATAAACATTAAAAATGCAGTTTTCAACTATTTCTAATGTGATTCTACTGATGTTTGCTTAAACTCCTCCTCCTCTTGTGTGTGTGTTCGTGTGTGTGTGTGCAACAGACAACACCATGGCAAAATCGGCTAAACTGATTCAACAGCAGCTGGAGAAAGAGCTGTAAGTGTTCACCTTTTTCAAGTACTTTTGATTTTTTTTAAGAAATTGAAAAAAAAAAGTAGTAATGTTAGAGCTTTCCTCACCATTGGCATCCTTATCAGTCACATTGAATGCCAATTTCCAACCAAAATGATTAATTCTTTTGGTAGAATAATTCCCTTAGTAAACCAGTGCCATTGTACCGAACTGTACATGCACTGATCAGCCATAACACAAACACAGATTATTATTAATTACACACGTGGACAAAATTGTTGGTTACCTTCGTTCAATGAAAGAAAAACTTACAATGGTCACAGAAATAACTTTAATCTGACAAAAGTAATAATAAATAAGAATTCTAAGAATGTTAACCAATGAAAGTCCGACATTGCTTTTCAACCATGCTTCAACAGAATTATGAAAAAAAAAAAATGAACTCATGGAACAGGCCTGGACAAAAATGATGGTACCCCTAACTTAATAGTTTGTTGCACAACCTTTTGAGGCAATCACTGCAATCAAACGATAACTGTAACTGTCACGGAGACTTCTGCACCTCTCAGCGGGTATTTTGGCCCACTCCTCATGAGCAGGCTGCTCCAGTTGTTTCCGGTTTGAAGGGTGTCTTTTCCAGACAGCATGTTTCAGCTCCTTCCAAAGATGCTCAATAGGATTGAGGTCAGGGCTCATAGAAGGCCACTTTAGAATAGTCCAATGTTTTCCTCTTAGCCATTCTTGGGTGTTTTTAGCTGTGTGTTTTGGGTCAATGTCCTGTTGCAAGACCCATGACTTGCGACTGAGACCCAGCTTTCTGACACTGGCCAGCACATTTCTCTCTAGAATCCCTTGATAGTCTTGAGATTTCATTGTACCCTGCACAGATTCAAGACACCCTGTGCCACATGCAGCAAAGCAGCCCCAGAACATAACAGAGCCTCCTCCATGTTTCATAGTAGGGACAGTGTTCTTTTCTTCATATGCTTAATTTTTCCGTCTGTGAACATAGAGCTCCATTTTTTGTCTCAGGACATAGGACATTCTCCCAGAAGTCAACATGTACTTTGGCATATTCCAGTTCGGCTTTTTTCTGATTTGTTTTCAACAATGGTGTCCTCCTTGGTCGTCTCCCATGTAGTCCACTTTGGCTCAAACAACGACAGATGGGGCGATCTGACACTGATGTTCCTTGAGCATGAAGTTCACCTGGGTCTTTCTGGGCTCTTTTGTTACCATTCGGATTATCGGTCTCTTTGTCATGATTTGTCATGAATTTTCCTCGTGCGGCCACGTCCAGGGAGGTTGGCTACAGTCCCATGGATCTTAAATTTCTGAATAATATGTGCAACTGTAGTCACAGGAACATCTAGCTGCTTGGAAATGGTCTTACAGCCTTTACCTTTAACATGCTTGTTTATAATTTTCTTTCGAATCTCCATGTTGAGTGTGGTACATACAGTACCATGTCACCAAACAACACAGTGACTACCTGGAGCCCTATATATAGGCCCACTGACTGATTATAAGATTGTAGACACCTGTGATGCTAATTAGTGGACACACCTTGAATTAACATGTCCCTTTGGTCACATTATTTTCAGTATTTTCTAGGGGTACAATAATTTTTGTCCAGGCCTGTTCCATGAATTTATTTTTTAAAATAATTCTGTTGAAGCATGGTTGAAAAGCAGTGTCTGACTTTCATTGGTTAACATTCATAGAATTTTTAAAAATTATTACTTTTGTCAGATTAAAGTTATTTCTGTGACCATTGTGAGTTTTTCTTTCATTGACCGAAGGGTACCAACAATTTTGTCCACGTGTGTATATTCCAGTAAACTGGTGATCGGGTCATTTATGCTTGTGGGGGAGAAAAGGACCTCCTGTGTGGTTCAATCCCACACAAAAGACAATGTAGCACAAATTGCAGAAAAAAAGGTCTGGTAAAAGTATCAGAGCTATTTTGGTGGCATAAATGGAACCTACACAATATCATGTATAATGTTGTAAGGTTAATGTTATGGCTGATAGTTTATAACATCACTGTAATTGAATACAGGCATTTACATCCAACTACAGTATTAGCCCTATAGTGACTACTTACAGGACACTCTTTAAACACTACGCATAAATTCTTCAGCTACAAGCACTAGAGCTCGCTTAAAAATCTGATTTAAATCCTTTGTGTCGGCTTCACAGAACCACTCTGAGGGTGACCCGCTCTGCAGCCCTCTCGTCTCAGGACGGCTCGGTTCAGTCCACGCTGTACCTCGGAAAGAAGGGCAAGGACTTTGAGTTCTCCCAGCTATCCATGCAGGTGGAGTTTGTGGAATGCAGCGCGCACGGCAAGAGCGAGGACGGGGATGCCCAAATCGATGCTCTGGAGAAGAGTTTAGCCAAATTATGAACGGTCATAAGCATAACAGGTTGTGGTTAAAGATGTACAAAGCTGAAACCATGTGTTTAAATTTAAAGTCTTTGATTACGCGGCTTTTGAGTCAGTATTATTTTTCCTTGTTTTATTTAGACTTGTGTACATCAGCTGACCTAGGACCATTCTCATAAAAGTCTGTTTGTCTGATTTTGAGTTTAATAAGGGACTCGTCTCCAAAACATTCTCACACGTTTATTTATTTGGACTACACGAAGTTCTAATTTAACACCACAGAGTGCTATTTATATTGTGAGGTACTGTACCACCAGTTTACTGTGTCGCAAACATCTTTGTATTTTCTCCACGCCTGCTTTCGTGCCTTATATTTGGAACGCTGACAGCGTGATTGTGGGAGCTCATCAGACTTGAGCTCCTGCTGAAAGCTGTAAATAAACAGTCTGATTTTTTTTTTGCATGCTTAGCTTTTAATCTGTGTGTCGTGCACTCATTTCCACAAGCTTAATTAAATCTAGTTCTTTCCCTCTAATTGTAGATTTAGTCAAAACACTTGGACACTTTTTGTTTAACTTCACTGTTGCATGAAGTACAAATCACGCTTCGACTTGTTAGGGTTGAATGGTTTAACGCTACACTTCAGTTTAAACCTCTCTCTCGCAAATCTCCAAACACTGCCTCACTCAGCTTCATGAATTTAAACGTAAAAGTAAGAAAACAGCTTCACTCGAGACACTTCAGAACAAAATGTCTATAATTCAGTCCACAGTTGGACACGTAAAATCCAGTGCTTTCAACCTGAATCGGATTTACTGAGGATCAGGACATTCATTTGCCAAGGCAAATCTGTACAGTTTAAACACACTCTTTGGGTGTTTATAATATTCACAGTGTGAAGTCTTCAACTCTGATACATCAGAACAAATCACGACAAATCCCGGGTTTATATTAAAGTGTTTATTCTATTACACTGTTCCCATGGCAACAGCAATTAAGGCACTTTTACTATAGATGTGCCTCAAAGACTATTAATAAACTTCTGATTTCTCGCTTGTTTCGGACATTTGAAAAAAAAAAATCAAGCAACAATAATAATGCTAAGTGGTTTCTCCAAAGTCAAACCCTTGATGAGAAACATCTTCAGTATCCAGTAGAGCGCTCTGTAGCTATTATGACCTGCTGGAAACGTGATGTACATCTTCTGGCAATGTTTCTGAGGAATCTTCCCCCTTCCTCTTGGGCAATGGCCTCTAGTTCAGAAAGCTTCTTGGGTTTGCGTGCTCCTACGTTTATTATTATTTTTTAAATACCACCAAAGATTTCCTGTTGGATTCAAGTCATTCAACTGTGATGTGATGGTTGCTCTAGAACCCTCCAGGGGTTCATCTGAAACCGAGCCTTGGAGGAGCTTGAAGTATGTTTGGGATCATTGTCCTGTTAGAAGTTTCAGCTTCCTCACAGATGGCATGACGTTTTCTTCAAGGATTTCCTGACACTTGATTGAATCCATCTTGTCCTCTACATGCTGCAGGTTTCCAGTGCCAGAGGAAACAAAGCAGCCCCAGAGCATCTCCGAGCCATCGCCATTCTTCAGGCTTCATTCTTACTCCTCCAAACATACTGCTGCAAGTTTAAGCTTTGTTTCAGAAATCCATAGAACAGAATTCCCAAAATTCTCTCTTTATTGTTTTTAGAATATTGAAGCTGACTTTTCTTGTGTTTTAGGGTCAGTAGTGGGGTACATCTTGGTGTGACCTTCAGTGTTCAGTATGCGCTGTGTGAAACTTGAGTGCCTGCTGCCAACAAATCTTTCTGTCAGGCCATTGAACAAAGTCAATCGAGGGTTTATCTCGGAATCTGGTAGCAGCAAGTGATGGCTTCTTCTTTCTTCTGAAGAAAGAAGTCTAGTAAGTAGTCTAGCCGCTGTGCCTTTTATCTTTCTAAATAGGTTTCCTAATGTATTTCTAGGAACATTTAGTATGTTTGCTATATATATATGTCCTTGTCTGTGCAAGTCAATGAGCTCTTCTCTTAACTTTATGGGCAACTCTCTTGGCTGAGCCATTTCTGACATGCAGTCAAACATCTCCATCAACAAATCTCAAAAAATTTGATGCGTCCTAATCAAGTAGGGCATTTAATTAGTTGCATCAGATGTGCTCGGGTCAACACCTTATTTACAAATTTGTGCTCTAATCAAGGGGTTTTATTCAGGGGGTGAATAATTCTGAAACTGCAGTAATCGTTAAAAGGTGCCGTTTGTGTTGAATTTGGAGAAACCACTTGTTATATTAGTTGTGTTGAGCTATTTAAATTGCTCTTGTTTCATTGATTTATTACAAACAGCTGCAAGTTAGTAATTTTGGCCAAAAAAACTAATTTTCAATGGGGACTGAATAATTTCAAGTGTAACTGTAACTATAAATGGATGGCATGTATAATGTATCATTCTTTAATTATTAAATATAAAGTTTAATCATTGGCATTGGCAAATATTAAAAGAAAGAAAAACGAAAACACTTCATTTTGGTAATATTAATTCTACTTTTTTTTTTTTTCATTGTAAATTTTAGGGCTGTAAACCTTTAATAATGTATACAATAGGGAAATATTAGCTGCATAATATATTTGCATAGTATAATCACTGCATCTGATCTGTTTCTCTTATTAGAATAAATATATTCTTTCAGCAAATGCCTCATGTGGGGGTCTCATTAGGTGACTTAAGGAGTTTTCTGGAAATTAATTTGGCTTCTGTTCCACATCGGTAAACTCCACGAGAACAAACAACTCTCTCCCACCCACGGGGTCTCTGGCTGAGGACGGGGGACTGATTGCCCCGCCATTTCACACGTAGTAAAGCATTTAACCAATCGTAGACGATACGGAGTTCTTGTAAGCAATCATAACACAGATGGGGGGATTTACTGGAAAAGATGGGAAGCTTGACCTAACCTCAACGTTGGAGAAAAAAATTGCGTTCTTCTGTTAAATTTCATTTACATTTGACAGACCAAGTCCCAGCAAATGTAGCTACTGATAATTTTCCTATAAAACCATTCCATTGAGTACGGGTCTTTTAAAAATAAGTTTGAACTATATCTTTTTAAATGGTTCTTGTTTTTCAAGAAACAAAATGCAATCAATAAAATCGCGTTAACACTACCGAGCATGATGGTACATAATAATAATAATAATAATAATACACTCTGGCCATGGAAAATGTGTAACTGAAAAGACTCCTTTATTTCTTAACCATAAATAATGTGCTTTTTTTTCTGCCTAAAACGTAACAAAACCAAAACCCAGCAAGCAGAAATTAAATGCTTCATGCAAAACACTACAGGTTCATTTTGTTCCATAAATGAGTAAGTACATTTGTAAGCTCTCATAAAAGTTTGGATTGAACCAGATACCTGACCTGGGGACTGAAACAGCTAGGTTTGTAGGCAAAAAAAAAAAAAAGAAGCTGACGATTTCCACACCTTTGGTGGAGTTTGAAGCTTCTGAAGAGTACAAGTGCAGATTTTGCAGGAAATCCATTTTATGGATCAGTTTTCAACTTAGAATTAATTTACACTTTTTAAATTAAAGTGTGCATTAAATTGTTAAATGCTCTAAAAATTTGCTTTGTACCAACTTGCTTTGTACCAGACATGACATTTAAACAATCCACAGGTTACATAGCACTTCAGTGTTTATTAGACTTTAAAACCTTTATGAAAAATAGCTGCTCAAACAAATCAAATCACACATTAAACATTAGCACTATTGAACTGAATCAAATGGAAATTGGCAATGTCCAAAAATTTAATCGAATTGACAGTCCATCTATGATTCATAGCTCTTGAAGCTTTATATATTTTAACTCAGTGCCACGTGCAGATAAGCGTTTGTGTACAAACAGTACTGATTACTGAAAAAAAAAGAAGAAAGATTGAGTTACCAATTGTCATGCTATTGTTTGGCAATTCATGCACAACCAAAGCGACTGCAGAATAATTTTTTTTTTATTGTATTTGAATTTTTACAGGTATCTCTGACTTATAAATATATAGCACTTGTATTGTAACCGTGCCTAAGAAAATATATCTCACATGTCAAACGTAACAGTGTTATTTCTACGCCTTTAATTTGCGAGGGGAATCCCAGACAAATTGCCACGCCGTTTTCCACTGTATTGGAGTGTGAACTGTGTTTTGTTAAGGATTTTCTGAATTTATGATTAAAATAGACATCATCGTGTTTCCGGACTGATTCACTGAAACCAGTGAGGCCGACTCATTTCTCCCGCACCTCCACACGCACGCACATACAATATACCGGACTTTAGACATTTCATATATTCATTCACTTTCATTCACAATGAAAATATTGTATATAATTGTAAATATTGGTATCTGGTGCACTATTTTTTTTGTACAGTACACATGAGCTACATCCGTGATTGAACTGGAAGTAGATCCGCGGTCCGTTCGTATCCGTGGAAATTCGTAACTCGAATGTTTGTAAGTTGATAACTATCTGTACATCTTTTGCATTTGAGGCGGTAATATATTGCAGTTGCTCTACGACTCTACAGGTGGTGCAGTCTAAACTGTGGCAGAAGAAAATTAATTGAGAAAAAACAAATATATCCACTCAATCAGGACAATAAAGAAAATTGCAATTAAATTGGCACTTCGGTATCATGATAATATTGTTTTGGGTGATCCCTGATGATTCCCATTCCTACAGATTACACAACATAAATTGCTCAATTCTATCATGTATTTCACAGTTTTGCATTGCGATGCATCATATCATGACACATTACAGCCTTAGCTTTGTATGCATCATTATTATTATATTCCATTCCCACATTACACTAAACTGGGAGTGTTTTTTCAGCCTCCTGAAAAACATTCGGCTTCATTCCATCATTGTCTCACTGATCATTGTTTTTGAGTCTGGTTATAGTACAGGATTGCGCAGTCATCTCGATACAACTACACTAATCCTGTGTCTGAAAACTAAATTAGCACAGAGTTATAAACATAACGATCTGGCGTGTCATGTCATGTTAAGCAAGATGATGTACGAAGAAAGATCAGGCCCTGCAGTATGAACACACACACACGATAAGCAGACAGAAAAGCATCACTTCAGGCTGATTCAGTCTAGTCAGACACGTTCTGTATTTTACAAGCACCCTTTTGTTTATCTACGTGGCAAATAAATAATACAGCCGTGAAACTGTCTGAGAAACACTGTTAAAGTCCAGAAAGAGCGTACACTGATAAACTGGTGCTCTGATCCGCCACCAGTATACTAGGTTGTCCTTTGAGGAGCGCCGGACACAGCCAGTTCACCTTCTCTTCGTGATTGAGCTTCAGTTTTAATGCCATCTTTGTCTGACCTGCGTCTGCCCTTCTGGCCTCGTCGGAAAGTTCTTCTTTTCCCTCCTCGGCAGGCTTCGACTTCCTGTTTTTCGGCTTCCTGCGTTTGACCTTGATCTTGACCTCTCCTGCGACTACGGGCTCCTCGCTTATATCCCATAATGCCACTACTCCATCATTGCCTCCGCTAGCCAGCCAGTACGGATGAGGCATGAAGCTGAGGAAGTGAGCTTGAGAAGCACCCTGACTGTGAGCCTTTATCGCCCCCTGCTGCTCGAGTGTGGAGCCGGCACCCACGCGTGCGAGGTGTACGCGCCCGTCCTCTGCGGCGCACGCCAGGATGTTTCCACACGACGCAACGCTGACGCAGTGAGCCAGAGGCGGGTTGAACAGCTGACCTGCTCGTTGCTGGGATGTCACCCCCTCCCCCTCCTCCTCCTCCAGCGCCTCCTGGAGGCTGTAGGTCCAGACTGGGCGAGCTTTCTGCAGGTTCCACATCATCAACTAAAAGAAAAGAGCGGATAGAAAGTGAGTAAATGGCTCAAAAACAAACACTGTACACTGTATATACAAAATGGCAAATCTCAAGAAGGGAACGGGAAGGACAATAATCTTGAGAGTTTAAAATGTTTAACAGTAGTCACATACATTAAATCAAACCACTTAATGGGGTCTACATCAAGAAATAAAAAGTCAAATTGCAAAATAATTGTACAGTAAAATAAATGATAAATGAATCCAGCACGAGACGAGTGAGTGACGATGTTTAAAGTTTTGAGCTGTGTTCCATTCCGGTTCACAGTGCACCCTACTGCATTCTGTTTTTGGAACACCCTGTGAAGTCACCAGGAGCAGACATTAGTGCGTTACCATGGTACCACAAGCACCTCAGATAACCTGTCGCTGCTGTGGAAATTTTACACTACGGACATTAGATACTGCTTATTTATTGAAACAAAAATTTAAACAAAGCATTATAAAACTAATGCTATTGAAATGTGTATAACTTAATAATAATAATAATAATAATCAATAATTTTCTTAATAATAATAATAATAATCATAATAATTGATTAAAAGATGTAAGGAGATTTTTTCCCTTTTTTTTTTTTTTTTTTTTTTTTTTACAGATTACTATGGTATACATTACTACAAATTTCTTGATTAAATGAAAATTAAAATTATTGTGTCCTATTAAGATGATGTCGTCCTTGATAATGATAAATACATAAATTCTTTCTTAAACTCTCCAGGGAGACGCAATGAAATTTTTTCGTTCCCTTTCCCGGTGAAGTGAAGACCCGATGTTCACTCATCCCCTACACCATTTGCAGTTCCCTTTGAACTGAACATTTTCGCTCCCTGCGGTTTGGAATCACCGAAGGTTACTTCAGGCCGATTGGAACATTCTTTTGGTCTTACTCCGCTACACGCTGTATTCACCACTAGAGGGCAGAACAGCTACACCCGTTGCCTTTATCCTCAGTCAGCTGGTTCTTTTTCTCTAAAGATTTATCCTGGTTTTATATTTGGGTTTGGACTTGACACTTAAACACTTCTAAAACTTCTAAACAACTTAAAAAAAAACAAAAACATTTAAAGCTGTTAGGTGGTGGAGTGTTCACTCCAAAAAGGTGCCTGTTTACTAAACAACGACAGTAGGGAAAAACTATTAGAGTTATATCTGTGTCAGGGGAACAGGGTACGAATCTCTGACCATCTCCCTTTGATTGATGAACGAGGCCGTGTCTATGCTTGTTTCACATTTTTTAGCTTGTTTAATTAACTATGGGTCCTCTTCAGGTTGCTGCTTTCATTTATTATTTATTTAACTCTTCTTCTTTTTATCCATTTATCTTTTAAACCTCAGTTGTATTCCAGACATTCTGTACATCGTGCCTTGTTAAATATGTCGCAGGAAGTTTAACGATTTCTCACTACTGTGTGTTTTACGTCCAATTTAAGGCAAGAACTTCCAGGAAGAAATGATTCAGATAAACAAAAGAGAACTGCAGTGAGACACAGCGAGGGGTTTAAATTTCTTAATATGGGTGCATAAGGTACATTACCAGTAAGTATGACTTATTTTGGCCTGACTTTATCTCTGATAGTGAAGCACTCGGCCTGTGCGAGAACTCCAAAAGACAGCCAGAGAATAACCATGGACGTCTGGATGCATCACAATACCTAGATGCTGGTTTGATTTGTCCTTGGACTCCTTAAGTATCATGAATTTGTAAATGTCCCTGTTCGAGATACTGCAGATATGGTTTCAATTGTAAACAAATTTTGAAAATAATTCATACTACTGACATGCTGTGCCAGCCATTTTTTTTAGAAACTTAGGGAACACACTGAAGAATTGGAGAGGAACATTTTACCCCCTCAGATGCAAACATATACATGTATCGTAATTCCTCAAAAAGAATTTTTTCAACATCAATTAATCGACTTGTTCTCCCTCCAAACAGGGGTCCGTTCCTCGTACGTCGCTCAGTTAGCTGGATTTGATTGTTGTGGATTTGTTTTTGGTTCTTTGAAGCGCATCTCGCACTTGCTGTCATAGCAACTTGTCCGTAAGCTTAAACCTGCTTGGAAGCAGGTTTATTTCATGTAAACAGGATTTACCCTGATTTCACACCGAACGCGGCGAGAGCGTCAAAGACGCTGGAAGTCATTAATTTTCAATGGGAGCCGGCGGTGAAGGGCGTCGCGGCGCGTCAAGAGCGGCGAAGAGAGTTGAAATCAGCTCAACTTTATAGTAATGAGCTATGACGCGGTTGAGCAGCAACCAATAAAAAAGTAGAGGTCCTCCGCTTGAGTGGATTCCGCGGAACGCAGTCCTGTAAACTTTTGTTCCGGCGACATTAGTTCCCATGAAAAATGGAGGAGCAATTAATTATTGCGGTAGCTGGTTTCCCCGTTATTTATGACATGTCCCTGTTTGTGTACAGGGACATTAATTTAAAAAATGATGCGTGGAAAAAGGTGTCTGAAATTGTTGGTGTTTCTGGCGGGTTGCTCATATTTTTATATGAGTTATATTTTTTCCCGAAAAATAAGCGGGAAATTCATGCTAATTTTAGTACCGAATCACGCAAAAGAGCAAAAATATTTGTCATATCTACGCATATGGTTAAAAAAATTAGACTACTGGAGAAATAAAGAACACTTAAAAAAAAAAAAAAAAAAAATCAGATGACACATTTACATTCAAAGCAGTCATTTCTTTCTTTTAATAAAGGAAAACAACATGTTCTACAACTTGCCTCTTCTATGGAATTAGCAGATGATTTTCATAGCTGGAGAAAATAATGATAGATGTCATTAGTCTTAAATATATATACACTCGGCCCCTTTAAATACAAGAAAGGCATCCGGTCTACGTCAGAGCGGCGAAGCGCGGCGACTAGCGGCGTCCTTTGACGCTCTCGCCGCGTTCGGTGTGAACGCAGGGTTAGGCTGCGCTCCTGGCGGCTTATGATTGGTTGAAATTGCGAGATCACATCTGATTGGTTAAAGAGCATGACTGACGCGGAATGACTCGTGGGAAAAGAAAAGTATCTTGCATATATTTATGGATGGATGTATTTAAACATACATACAGTATATGTATTCATGTGTGTGTGACTGTGGTTATCATTCATGTGTTAATCTCCGTGTGTGTCTAATAATATGTAACAATCCCCCGAATGTAATATCCCTCGATTGCGTCTATATAAGTGGAGGTCATTTTCTCAAATCTGTCACAGCCATGTCTTGTCCGTTTATGAGAGAGCACCTGAAGGTGTCAGGATTATACGCAGAGTTTTTGCACATTCCTCATGTATTGCGTGATAGACAGGATCCTTTAGCACAGCATGACAAAATCTTACTATACTTGTTCTTGTACTTCACTATTACACTGTAAACCCGATTAAGTTGGAAAAATTCAAAATATTTGAGGTAATCAGTTACATATTTTTTTAAGTAATGATGTTTCCAATTTTAAGAACAGAGCTATCAATATTTGAATTTGTTGCAAATAAAGTAAATTCAATCCAGCACGGGAATCGAACCCGGGTCTTTCGCATGGCAGGCGAGACACCTCCCACTGAGCCACCAGTGCGCTTTAGATTTAAATCGGTGGAACTTTGAGGTGACAGTTACTGTTCCTTAAGTACTTATGATTACTTAAATATCACATTTGTTCAGCTAACTTTAAATGAATACAAATAGGATTTGAGAATGAGTGTGTGTATGTATAGATTATATATATTATTAGGAACACCATACTAATATGGTGTTTGACCCCTTTCGCCTTCAAAACTGCCTTAATTCTACGTGACAGTTGATGGAGATTTGTGGGATGCACATCCAGGGCACGAAGCTCCCGTTCCACCACATCCCAAAGATGCTCTATTGGGTTGAGATCTGGTGATTGTGGGGGCCATTTTAGTACAGTGAACTCATTGTCATGTTCAAGAAACCAATTTGAAATGATTCCAGCTTTGTGACATGGTGCATTATCCTGCTGGAAGTAGCCATCAGAGGATGGGTACATGGTGGTCATAAAGGGATGTACATGGTCAGAAACAATGCTCAGGTAGGCCGTGGCATTTAAACGATGCCCAATTGGCACTAAGGGGCCTAAAGTGTGCCAAGAAAAGATCCCCCACACCATTACACCACCACCACCAGCCTGCACAAGGCACGATGGATCCATGTTCTCATTCTGCTTACGCCAAATTCTGACTCTACCATTTGAATGTCTCAACAGAAATCGAGACTCATCAGACCAGGCAACATTTTTCCAGTCTTCAACTGTCCAATTTTGTTGAGCTCGTGCAAATTGTAGCCTCTTTTTCCTATTTGTAGTGGAGATGAGTGGTACCGGGTGGGGTCTTCTGCTGTTGTAGCCCATCCGCCTAAAGGTTGTGCGTGTTGTGGCTTCACAAATGCTTTGCTGCATACCTCGGTTGTAACGAGTGGTTATTTCAGCCAAAGTTGCTCTTCTATCAGCTTGAATCAGTCGGCCCATTCTCGTCTGACCTCTAGCATCAACAAGGCATTTTCGCCCACAGGACTGCCGCATACTGGATGTTTTTCCCTTTTCACACCATTCTTTGTAAACCCTAGAAATGGTTGTGCGTGAAAATCCCAGTAACTGAGCAAATTGTGAAATACTCAGACCGGCCCGTTTGGCACCAACAACCATGCCACGCTCAAAATTGCTTAAATCACCTTTCAATCCCATTCTGACATTCAGTTTGGAGTTCAGGAGATTGTCTTGACCAGGACCACACCCCTAAATGCATTGAAGCAACTGCCATGTGATTGGTTGATTATATAATTGCATTAATGAGAAATTGAACAGGTGTTCCTAATAATCCTTTAGGTGTACGTACGTACATACACACACACACGTAACACGGGCAGCACTCACGTATTTAATAATTACTTTTATTTTAAATTATCTTTATTAAAGTTAGAAATTCTCCATAACCCTCTAATAAAAGCTCTCGCTCTGATTGAGAAAAAAAAGAGCTGCTCTTTTGCCATTTCGTCAACCAATCGCAGGGGTTGTGATCAGTGTTTCTACTGTCGATGCATATCGCCTTTTAAACAAACGCACGAACGCACAATAATCCTAGACAACTCAATTTACCTATACTAATCATCAATAACAGGTGTGCTCGAAGAACCGAATTAGCCGTATCGTAACTAGCACGATGATCTCATCTTAGATGTGTCAATTCATCTCGGATGTTTCAAGCAATGTACGAAAAACGGACCCCAGAAGTGTTGTTATTATTAGAGTTACACAAGGTTTCTTTTTTTTGATGCACTGAACTCCATCATCCGTGTCCATGCCCCTTCATTTCCTTGATTATGGAATCGTTATCTAGCATCTGTTCAAGTAATTAACATGCCTCAGAGAAACAGGCCCTCCTAACAAGCCGATCATATCTTCCATCACAGAATCTACCAGTCCTGGCCTTGTGATTGTTTTTCTTGCATTTCTGCCTGATGTAAAATCCATGTCTCTCACCTGCATGTCCAGTCCTGCAGACACGAGGCTCTGTGGCCGCTGGGGTCGGAACGCCACGGACGAGCAGATGTTAGTGTGCTTGCGCAGCGTCCGGCTCACTTTTCCCGTCTGCAAATCCACCACTCGTACAGCCCCCGAATCGTCAGCCAGTGCCAGCGATGCGCCCGTGTCGCTCACCGACAGCGAATTAATCTCATCCTCGCCGACGTCCTTGAGTTCCTCCGTGGGCTTCTTGAGACTGCGTGGGTCCAGGACGCTGACCGTCTCACCGTGAGAAACGTATAACAGCCCCGGTGCCGTGCTGGAGAAAACCGCGCACGTCACGTCGTCCTGGGAGGTCAGACGCAGCTGTGAGAGAGGAGTGCCTTCTTGAGTCCATACGGTCACCTCGCCTCCTTCGGCGCCCGAGGCCAGAAGTCCGTCTGCGGCAGCTCCGATACACAGCACGGGCGCGGTGTGGCCTCCAGCCCAGCGCTGTGCCATGCTGCTCACTCACCTGTACAGAGAAGAAGCATTTGTACAAAAGGTGTAGGTGTCTTAATGAAAAATTTTATTTCAACAATGATAATTTGTCATGTGTGTCCTGCCTATTTCACACTTGAATTAATGAAGAAAAAAAAAGAAAAGGAAAAAAAGTTTCCTTTGAAGTGCATCCTCTGTGATGCATCGAAACAAGAAATAAAGAACAGCTTGTAGTAACACATCGTAAGCAGCTCTCTTATCTTGCAAGATCATTGTGTTGACAATATTGTGGTTTTCGGCAGAGGAAATGTAATGCTATTTTTGTTTGGTCAATCCAGCCAATGAAATCATCCTGTACAAAGGATTTGTTTTGGTGGACTTCTTCAGTTACCATCATTCCACCAAAAATGCAAACTGAAACCTGACATAAATTAGTACAATCATCTCAGTTTTCAATTAAATTTTAATTATATAAAGTCTGTAGGAGATGTAAGAAAAATGTAAATGAATCATAATTGTCCTTTATGAGCAACCCGAAAGCAGCGAGGAAAAACTCCCTGAGATGGCAATAGCAAGAAACCTTGAGACAAAACCCAGACTCAACAGGGAACCCATCCTCATTTGGGTGATATGGCAGGAATTACTTCTGGGATACAGTGCTTTGGATACAGTTTCATCTACTTCATCAAATGACAAGTGTCCTTGCTACCTTTCTCGGAACCCATAGTGCCATGCCATCACTAAATCTTGCACAAAATGCAAAAAGAAAACCTTCAAATCCCCTAGTGACACCTCTTTGCTTTCCACTGATGCAAACAGGTTTTGAACGGCTCCCGGATGTACAAACAACTTAGCCGCCATTCAGCTCGTTTGTATGCCAAAAATGCTTCGTATGCCGATGCAAATTTCAATTCATATGTTTGTATAACATTTATATCTGTTTGAATATGTTGTTGGAATTTTGATAAATAAACCTTTTATTTTTCACCATGAAGCATATTTAATTTTGTTTGCCTAGGACAAATAGTTACTGACATATTCATATTTCAAATGGGGGTTAAATGTTTTGGGACACCCCGTATATTCCACAAACTACAGTACGTGTGTAGAACTGCTTTTGCTGCCTCTACATCTCACTGACATTACATGGTTTCATTACAGTCATGAACATTAATACGCAGACAGTCACTTATCCAGCTTGGATAAGTTCTTAAATCATGTTAATCTTCTGTAACATAAGCTCACGTACTTATTATGGGATGCATTGTTAAACAAAATAAGAAAACATTGTTTAAAAGTATGTGCATCCCTCAGACCCACTATCACTGTGTTTCTGAATGGAATATAAATTCTGACCGTTTACACTGATAACAGTCTTGGTCACGTGGTACAACATTACATTGACGATTTCGTAACGACCGTTGATCTAGTGAGAGTCGTTCAGTATGGCAAAACACTGAATCAACAGATCATATATTCCTTAGAGATTAAACACAGGCCACTGGGCTAAGACCCCGGATGTAAGTCATCTAGTGTGTTTTGAAAGCTCTGATCTGAGCACAACAAAGTAATAAAAGGTCTTTTTGCTAGTAAAATAACGCGCAGGAAAACTGAAAACATCAATATTTGTAGTTGATAACAACGACTTTAGCTTTTTAAAAACACGAAAAACATCCAGTTAAACCTGTCTGCCTATTTGTTATTAGCCAACTTGTTAGGCAAACCAAATAGCACCAAAGCACAAAACAAACGCACAAGCCGAAAAACATTCTCTTTAAACACTTATCACAAAACAAATGTACCTGAAATGAATGGTCGACTGAATCCAACAAGAGTTGAGGCTTTTCCAAAGGAAAACAAAAACCACGAAAATATTACTCGAGCATGTCAAGATGTTCAGCCGCACGTGCCTGGAACATAGAAACGTCGTGCTTTGATGACGCAAACGGCATCAGTGGGCGCGCCTGAATGACGCAGTTACTTGACTTTAAGAACCCAAACAGTTTATAACCAAGGCATTATTTAACTGTGAAATAAACCACACAAACCCTCTTTTTGACATTTGTTTACCACATTTATAATTCTATTATGCAAATGTTATTCTAATGATTAATTTCAATGTGTAAAATAAAATTTTGGCAATTTATTGACTATTTCATTGACACTAAAAATATATATATATTACTGGTTATATTCTTGCTGGTTCATTCTCTCCAACTTGCTGGTCCACCGTATGCACTTTTATTCCCACCTGTACTGTATATACAATCATCATGCATGTGTACATAGAAGCAGTATTTTCATATTTTCATATTATTTCATAACATTTTTCTACCTCTTTAATGCATCTTAAATTTGACACAATTTTTACCTCATTAATGCTCCCTTGTTAATAGTGTTCACTAATGCA